>CATIWR010170609.1:0-49368 GCA_949677035.1 Omphalea diandra | reverse complement strand
TATTTTTATATTATATATACACAGTGTTTATATATATATATATATATATATATATATATATATATATATATATATATATATATATATATATATATAACTACGGTTTGATGCGATTTTTTGGTATGGGATGGTTACAATATGGTTTTGTCCGATTCTCAGTTTGGATAATATAAAATCTTCAGTACGGTCCCATTTAAAAAAATCGATACGGTTTGCTTCAGATATTTTACTATTCACTTTGGAGATTTTCGATTCTAGTTCAGTCCAATTCAAAAATCTTTGATTCTTGTGTTTGATAATTAAAATTGCAAATAAACCTCAATTGTGCATAGAAGATGACCTCCATAAGTGTAGGAGTTTCTTTATTTATAAATGTATTGAGAGAAGTCTTTCATTTTATCAATAAAACTAAGAGATAAAGTAAATTTTATCTCAAACTTTCTTTATCACAAAAGTTTTTTTTATTGACCACTCGACTTGTGATCTTTGGTTAGAATATATGACCTATTTTGATTAGACATACATATGTAGGTCCTAAATTAATATATTTGAAAAAAAATTCAATTGGTTATAATTAATTTAATTTAAATCAATTTAATTAAAATAATCCTAATAATTTAATCAAGATTAAATAAATTCACTTAAATTTAAACAGATCAAAATAATTTTTTATTGATCTAAAATGTTCATGTTTGCAGTTCTTGATTATAATACCCTTTGCCCATAAAATATAGTTCTTAGTCTTTACAATTTTATTAAATTCAGATAACACTTTAACTCCATTCTTCGTAGTAGATTCGCAAAACTTACATTTTTTCTAATGTTAGGTGTTTTTGTATTCCTCCTACATGAGGGCCACGTGACATGATGTAATTTTTTTTTTTTTAAAGGAAATAATACTTAGCCATGAATCAACGCTTCATGGCCAAGCAATTTGGCTTAAAGCGGCAATATGGCCGACTTAGCTAAATTGCCTCTTTCACTTTGCCTATAAATAGGCAATAGGGCAGAGTGTTGAGATTGATGATCCAAAGGTGTGGTCGAGGGTGCGAGCATCATCAAGAAGTGAGAGTAAAGTGAGAGTGAGTCAAAACATTTTGTTTTGATGAGTGTGTAAAACAAAGTATTTATACTTTGAGCGAAATTTGAGAGAGAGTTTTATTGTTTACTTGGAAATAGTTTTCTCAAAGGGTGAGAGTGAGGATAATATTTTGTGGTTTAGAAAACACCATGAGTGCCACAATTTTATCAAATTTGTATTTGTATTCATCTAATATTTATCTAAGGACAACTCTCTCTTTACCTACTATTTTATTAGCAGAAGAAAATTATTAGAAGTTTGTCCTATGGGTATAGCTCACATCAAAGGGTATTAAATTGTTAGTGTCATTTTTATTTGACTATTATTTTCTTGTGTATTATTTTATTTTATTTTATTTTCATTTGGTCCCACAAGTGGTATTAAAGCCTAGTTTGTGTGCTTGAAGTGCTGTAAAATTGCAATTATGGAGGCTAAAATTAGCAAGATGATCAGTTTAAATGACACAAATTACTACATATGGAGAAATAAGATGAAAGATCTCCTATTTGTGATGAAACTATGTCTACCGATTTTGCCTACAACAAAATTCGATGACTTCGATGACAAGACAAACGATGCATGAGTGTTTAAACATGAGCAAGTTTGTAGCTTCATTTAGTAGTTTGTTGAAGATAATGTGTATAATCACATTTATAATGAGACTCATGCATGAACATTATGGAATAAGCTCAAGGAGTTATATGCTTAAAAAATTAGCAACAATAAGCTATGTTATTTGACCAAATTCATACAGATAAAATACTAGGAAGGTGTTTCTGTTGTCAATCGCTTAAATGAAATGCAAGGGATCGTGGATCAATTGTCGGGAATGGGCATAAAGTTTGATAATGAAATTCTTGTCCTTATAGTACTTCCTTCTTTGCTAGAGTTATGAGAGACTTTAAAGATTTCACTTACAAACTTTACACCGAACGATGCAATGAATATGAAGGTTGTCAAAAGTGGTGTTCTGAATGAGGAGATGGGATGCAAGTCAATGAGTGCCTCTTCAACATAGTCAGATATCCTTGTTATAAATCCTAAAGAGAGGTGCGAGACTTAAGGTTCAAAGCAAAAAGACAAGAGTAGAGGACAGTCAAACAAGTATGCTAATAAAGAGCGCTATCATGTCAAAAAGAAAGGCCACATCAGGAAGTTATGTTAAAAGTTTCTAAAGGAATAACAAAAAGAACAAGGGTAAAGATGCTAAGAAAGATGACAAAAGTGATGATGAAGAAGCAAATATCCTCAGCAAATTTAATACCCTTTATGATGATGATATTGTCAATCTTATGAATCACAAGACTAGTTAGGTGGTCGACAATGGCACTTCCATTCATGCTACATCTCGAAGAGAGTTCTTCTTATCCTACACTCTAGTAAGTTTTGGCTCTAGAAGGATGGGAAATGATGATTGAACAAAAGTTGTTGAAATAAGTGATGTGTACTTAAAAACTAAAAATGGCACGAGATTAATCCTGAAGAATGTCAGGCATGTTCCATATATTTGCTTGAACTTGATCTTTACAAGTAAACTAGATGATGAAGGTTTCAGTAGCTCCTTCAAAAATGGCTAACAAAAACTCACCAAAGGATGTTTGATGGTTACTAGAGGTACAAAAATATTCTACTATGTATTTTATACATGCAAATCTCTCCAAAGACATGGTAAATGTAATGGAGAAAGAGAGTACGGTTGAGTTATGGCATAAAATACTTGATCACATAAGTGAGAAAAGAATGACTATATTGGCCAAAAAGAATGTGTTATCTGGAACAAGTCAAGTGCAATTAAAGAAATGTGTCAATTATCTTGCAGGAAAGAAAAGTAGAGTTGCTTTCAAGAGTTTCCCTTCTAGAATGAAGAACTTGTTGGACCTAATCTATTCAGATTTATATGGATCAATGCTAAAGTCATTTAGCGGTTCTTAATACTTTGTGACTTTCATTGATGCTAATTCTCAGAAGATGTGGGCATACACCTTGATGTCTAAAGATCAGGTATATCTTTAAGGAATTTCATACCCTAGTGGAAAGGCAAACATTCAAGAAGCTAAAGTTCATATAGACAGACAATGAAGGAGAGCATTTTAGATCATTTGAAGCTTACTAAAAAGAGCATGGTATTTGACATTAAACAACACCTCTAAAGACACCACAGTTGAATGGTTTGGTTGAAAGGATGAACAAAACTTTGATGGAGAGAATCAAAGCTTTACTCTCACACTCAAAGTTACCTAAAACAATTTGGGGTGAAGTGTTTCTTATAGTACATGTGTCACTCTGCAATCTGATACTTCAAAAAGGGTATGGTTAGGAAAGGATGTTACCTGTGATCATATGAGAGTTTTTGGCTACAAAGCTTTTGTGCATTATCCTAAATATGAAAGGTCCAAGGTTGATATCAATAAACGAGAGTGTGTGTTTATTGGTTATGGTCAAGATTAATTAGACTATAAATTTTATGATCCAGTATAGAGAAAGCTTATTAGAAGCCATGATGTTGTTTTTGTGGAAGGTAAGACAATTTAGTATATAACTAGAGTTGAAAAGAACATCTCTAACTCTTATGATAATTCGACAAACTTAAAGTTAGTTCCTCCAACAATGGTGTTAAAAGATGTTGGAGATGAATATAATGATGATAAGCTTGAAGCAAGCAATGCAAATGCTCCCATAGACATCTGAAGATAATGACGATGGTATTAATAATTAGCCACTTGTAGGTGAGGATTCTCTAGTACCATTAAGGAGATTTTATAGAATAAGACAACTTTCTATAAGGTATCTAGCCAATGAGTATGTGCTACTTACAGATGGGAGGAGAACTTGAGAGTTTTGAAGAAGCCATAGGTGATGAATCCAAGCAAAAATGGATTAAAGCCATGCAAGATAAGATGAAGTCCTTACTGTTATGAATGTTAGAGGGAGAGTGTTTGGAGAACATGTAACCCTAAGACATTGGACTCACATCTCTACTTTGAATGATGTGTTTTGAATGATAATAAAAATATTGTTATGAACGATAACAAAACTATAACAAAACCAAATGAAGTTCTAATATTTGTATTTTAGTGTTTTTGGATGATTTGAATAGACTTGATGAATGTTAAAAGGGGAGATTGTTATGAATATTATAGGGAGAATGTTTGCAGAACATGTGACCCTAAGATCCAATGAACGTTAAAGGACCAGAACAAGTTTAATGGGTGTTGTGCAAGTTCAACAAGCATTGAACATCTTCCAACAGGTGTTGGGCCATTCAACGAGCATTGACGGATGAATAATAAAAGTTGTTTGGATGTTGCTATTTTGCTAAAGTCTTTTGGACCTTGCAACAGGTGTTGTCCTTTTGTAATAGGAGTTGGAAAAGTGCTTCAAGTTGAGTTATGCTAGATCTAGCCATGAACATTGAAGTTTCACAATGGGCGTTGATTTGGCCTAGTAACAGATGTTGCATATTCTTAATGGGTGTGGGAAAAGTGTCTAAGCTTGAGATAAAGTTTTTAGAACCCGAAATGGATATTGGCCATTCTCAACATGCATTGAAGGAGTTTCCAACGGGCATTACAAATTGCTCAATGGTTGTGGAAAGTAACTATACAATGTTTGAAGAATAAAGTACGAAGTTCATACTTTCTGGAAATGAACAATCGACATTGTTCTCTTTCCAACATGTATTGTAGTTAAAGCTAATGAGCATTTAAAGACATTCAACAGACATTGAAAGTTACTGTTACAAGTTTAATAAGGGTTGATGAAGAATAACGAGTGTTATAATCTCTAATGTCTAGTTTGCAGAAAAGCTATCAGATATAACATCAGTTGTTCCAACAACTAGTTTTAGAGCTTTACTATATAAGGAGCATTTTTGAAGTCTGGAAAGGTTAGAAAAATGGTTAGAAAACATTGTGAACAAATGTGAACATCTTTGTAACTTTTTATGCAAACCTTTTGGGTGTTGCTTGTATTTTGGGTAGAGTGAGATTGTTTTTATTACTCTTTTTGAGAGTAGATTTTCCTAAGCACTAATTGTGTATTTGCTACCTATTTGAGAGGTTTAGACACTGCTTGGATCTATCCTCACTAGTGGTTGTAAAGGTAGGTATTGTGCCTAGAAAAATGCCAAGGGTTAGGTTCTTCTTGAGCCTATAAAAGGAAAATTCTTCCTGAGCTTGTAAAAGAGAAGGTTCTTCTTGAGCCTGAAAAAGGGAAGATTGTCCTTAAACCTTGAAAAGGGAAAGGTTGTCCTTGAACCTTGAAAAACAAAAAGTTATTCCTAAACTTGAAAATGAATAAAAAGGCCTGAGTGAAAACTTAGGGAGTGGACTAGGCACGTTGCTGAACCACTATAAAAATCTATGTGTTTACTTCTATTATGGTTGTGTTTTTTATTTTTTATTGCAACCTAATTCACCCCCCTCTCGGGTTGCCTTATCGCCACTCAATCCAACACTTACATGAGAATAAGACGTTTGAGTTGGTGAAGTTACCTAAAGGCAAAAGAGCTTTGAATAATTAATGGGTGTTAAGGATCAAACATGAAGAATACAGTCTCTAAACATGATTCAAAATAAGTCTAGTTGTTAAAGGGTTCAACCAAATAAAAAGTATCAACATTGATGAGATTTTCTTACTAATCATGAAGATTACTTCTATCTGTATTGTGTTAGGCCTAGCAACAAGTCTTGATCTAGAGATTGAGTAAATGGATGATAAAATTGTCTTTCTTCATGTCGATTTCAAAGTAAAGGGAAAAGAGGACTATGTTTGTAGATTAAAGAAAAGCTTATATAGCTTGAAACAAGCACTGAGACATGTATAAGAAGTTTAAGTCTACCATGAGGGAGCAAAGCTATAAGAAGACTACTTCAGACCATTGTGTTTTCATTTAGAAATTCTTTGATAATAACTTTATTATGTTTCTACTCTATGTGGATGGCATATTGATAGTTGGTTTGAATGTTTTCAGAATTAATAATTTGAAGTAGCAATTGAGTAAGTCTTTTGCCATGAAAGAGTTAAGATCAATGAAGTAGATTCTTGGCATAAAGATTGATAGAGACAGAGGCACCAAGAAGCTATGGTTGTCATAAGAGAAGTACATTGAGAAAGTATATCAAAAGTTCAACATGGAGACTTGAGTTCTTCAAAATGCCTTTCACATATAAGGAGAAGGAAAAGATGGATAAAGTTCCATATGCTTCTCCAGTTGGTAGCTTGATGTATGCCATGATATGTGCATAACCAGATCTTTCACACTCAATTGGAATTATGAGTCAATTCCTTTTAAATCCTAGCAAGGAACATTAGGTTGCAGTGAAATGGATTTTTAGGTATCTGAGAGGTATGCCCAAAATATGATTATATTTTGGAGAAACCAGACTTTCGTTAGTTGGATACACATTAGCAGACATGGCAGACAATGTTGATTCAAGAAAGTCTACCTCGGGTTACTTGATTACATTTGCAAGGGAACTATGTCATGGCAATCGAAGTAACAAAAATGCATTACTTTGTCCACCACTGAAGCAGAGTTTATTGTAGTAACTGAGGCATGTAAAGAGTTGCTATGGATGAAGAGGTTCTTAAATGAACTTGGTTTTTATCAAGACAGATATAAGCTATTATGTGACAGCCAGAGTGTTATTCACCTTGGTAAGAATTCCTCTTTTCATTCAAGATCAAAGCATATTGATGTAAAATATCATTGGATAAAGGATGTGTTGGAGAAGAAGCTACTACAACTTGAGAATATCCATACAGATGAAAATGGATCAGATATGTTGATGAAGATTCTACCAAGGGATAAGTTCAATTTTGTTGATTAGCCACCGAAATGGTGATACCCTCAATGTAGTTAGGATGGAGAGAATAGTTGTAGATCCCTCCTACATGAGGGCCATGTGACATGGTGCAATGTTTAAAAAAAAAAAAAGGAAAGAATGTTTAGCTATGAAACAATACTGCTTCATGGCCTAACAATTTGGCTTATGGTGACAATATGGTTGACTTAGCCAAATTGCCTCCTTCACTTTTCTTATAAATAGATAATAAGGTAGAGTGTTGAGACGGATCATCCAAAGGTGTGGCCGACGGTGTGAGCATCATTAAGGGGTGGGAGCAAAGTGAGAGTGAGTCAAAGCATTTTGCTTTAATGAGTGTGTGAGCCAAAGTGGTTATAATTTGAGGGAAGTTTCAAAGAGAGTTTTATTGTTTAATTGGGAAAAGTTTCCTAAGGGGTGAGTGATAAAATAGTGAAGATAATATTTTGGGTTCGGAAAACAATGTCAGTGCCACTATTTTTATCAAATGTGTATTTGTATTCCTCTAGTGTTTATTTAGAGACAACTTTGTATGTACCTACTATTTTATTGGTGGAAAAAAATTATTGGAGTTTGTCCCATGGACATAGCCACATCAAAGGGTGAATCACATTAAATTATAGGTGTCATTTTTATTTAATTTTTATTTTCTTATTCAATGTTTTATTTTCGCTTGAGCCAACACTAGGCACATACAATATATTATTTATCACCAAGGTCTTGCTAGATATAAGCTTGAGATTTCTTTGCCAAGAATAGTAGTTATTCAATAATCACCAAGACAAACATATTCTTCTCCGTCTCCTACTAATATGCAGGAGATCAAAGCAGCTTTATTTGGACAAATGTGCTTGTTGGCTTTGACTCACTGCCCATTCTTTCACAGTAGCCACAAGACTAGCTTGAGAAATAATTAAAATAACAATATTATCTCCTTCAACCAATCGAGGTTTAGGAGGACTATCACTTCTCAGCCTCTTCCTACATTGAGTTAGATAGTGACCTTGTTTTCCACAAACAAAATAAGTATTTTTTTTTTTTTTTGAGGATAGTGTTTTTAGCTTGAGGCATAATCAGGCTTTTTCATTATCGTACCCTTCATTATTATGAGACTTGCCTTGCACTAAGTTTGCATTTAAGCTATCTGCTTTCCTTTTATGGGTGTTTTTAATTATGATATGAGTGATCAAATCTGCTAAGAAAAGTTATATGTGCTTGTGCTTCTATTGAGGTTTGTAGTTATTCTATGATTCTAGTAGCTTCTAAATCAATAGGCCAACAATAAATTCTTCTTGCAGATTAATGTTTTCATCTTTTAAATCCTCCAGTAACTTGTATTCATTGATTTGCATCTTGATGTCTTTGACATTAGTCTTCTTTCACCTGTAGAAGTTTTCAATGCAAATTTTTGTTTGACAACATCTTCAGTAGTATATTTTAGGTTCATAGAATCCCATTTCTCCTCGGCTCTCTTGTGAGAATAATAGACATCAAAGAGATCATTAGAAAGAGTGCTAATGATGGTGTGTCTACAAATCTGATTAGCATAAATTTAAAAATCCATCTATCTTGCCTCAGCATTTTGTTCATGTTGAGGATCTGAGGATAACATCAACTCCATGAATGTCCAAAATTGAGAAAATGTGTTCCTACCACAGCTTGTAATTTTAGGTACCAAAGATTTCAATTTTGGAGATGTCAGAGAATAACTTGGCAATAGAGATAGGCACTGCAACAGGTGAATTGAAGGCAACAACTAGTGGAATGGCACTGTTGTTGTTGGCAGTAGTAGAAGCATTGACAATAGCAGAATTATGGTCCGTTGAAAATAATCCTTAAGTTTATTGGTAACAATAATCAATAATCTTGCAAAAAATAAAGATAGTAAAATAAAACAAGAACCTGAGACGTGCAAAAGCTTCACGATCTTTAAGGATTATTTATCTCTCAGGATTCAACAGGCCTTTTAGGATTGCTCAAGAAGCAAGCATAGTAACTATAGAGATAATAGAAAAGCGAACAGAGAATAGTGTGTATTATATATTCCATAAGCCAAGGAAGTGGTGGTATTAAAAGAGAAAAGAAATAACGTTAGAGTAATGTTAAAAAAAAAAAAAAATTTCAGAACGTTAGAAGGTTTACAACACGTTTTAGAAAATGGGAAAAAAATAAATGCGAAGGCTAAGCTAAAATTATTGAGTTAAAATAGATAATAATAGGTTTTATTAATTTGAAAAATATAAATACAAAAATGTAAAATATGACTTGAATTGGGTTGCAATCTTATCTGGCACGATCAATAATGGATATAGAAATTTTGTTTAGAGAACCAATTAAAAGATTACATATCAAAATATAAATAATTATTATTTCTGAAAATAAGCAATATTCTGAATATAAATTTAGCTCAATGTAAATTGCATTATTTTATATTTAAATTATTCAAAATTAAACATTATATGAATTGAAGAAAAAACTTATATCAACTTCTTTTTCCTTAATTAGTCCTCTAAAAAGTAAATTTTAAATAAATTTAGGAACTAAAACATCATCGTAAATAGGGAATAAAAATTAATTATTTAATTTAACTTGAAATAATAATTAGTTTTTTTTTATTGTTTTGATTATTTATTTTATTTTGAAATATTACATGAAATTGATTGTTTTTATTTTTATGTGCGTAATTCTCCGCAAGATTTAAATTTTTATCAAAGAATTATAATATTCTCTTTAAATAATGTCCATCTACAATTTCATTCATCAGTCTATATACATATTAAAAAAATGCTGACATTAACAAAATGTTCAAACTAATCAATAATACGCAAACAATTATATATACTTAAAAGTTACACAAATTGAAAGTTTTTAACGAATAATAATGTATTAGAATATAAATTAATATAACGTGATAAATTTATTTATCTAAAATAGTGAATAAATATAATTATTTAAACAAACTTAATCTATTTATTGGTAATTAAAAATTGTGAAATGGGTATTATTTAAAATTTAAGAAATAAATAAATAAATAAACATAAATAATAAAGTGATCTAATAACTAAAGTAAATCTATGTAAATGATATGCTCAATGTCCAAATGAGAATATCATTTGCATTTTTAAATTTTTTATCCACCTTTTTGAGTAAAAGAAATGAGGTTTACTTAAAAAATAAGCTTTTTTAAGAGAAAATCAAATATATTATGATTAAAGAAAACCCATTGATTAATGATTAATAAGATATAGGAGTAACATAGATTAAAAAAAAATTTTGAGAAAATCTATTGGTATTAACAATATACCCAGTAACCATAAGGCCACCCATTTCTATTTAAAGAATAAATTTTTTGAAATTATTGCTATTATATTTAAAATTTTAGAGGATTTTCTAAAATTTTCAAGATTATTTTTACATTTTTTAAAATGTCAATGAGGTTTCTAAAATTTAAAATTAGTTCTCAAAAATTATAAAATTTTGGGGTTTTAATTATCCTAGACAATTTCTAAAATTTTAAGAGGATCTGTAAATTTTTCTAAAATTTCAAGAAAGTTCTAAAACTTTCTAAAATCTAAAGGTTCAATATCATAAGAGTCTCTAAATTTTTCTAGAACTTTTTAAAATTATAACAAGTCAAGAGAGTACATGTCCTTATGCATCCCAAACTATCCTCTTATCTCATATTTTAAAAATTTAATCAAATGAGTTTTAATATAAATCACTAAAATTTTTTATATACTTTCAACAAGGGATTGTGCCATTTAGAAATAACCTTTTATGTACAAAAATATGTTGTTTAATCACAAATTTTCTTCGTAAATTTAGGTGTGCCACGTGTGTGAGCTATACAAATAGTTGAATTAAATACACTTTTCTTGACTTTTAGATCAAATGGAAATTGGGTTCCGAAGCTCCCTTACCACAGTTTGCTTAGATTCGTTTGGAAACCGAAGACTTAAATGTGAACAGTAATTAAAAATAATGAATGATTGCAATAATAAAATTCAAAGAGAAAATAATTAGGAATTTGAATAAATTGCTTGATATTGGATGGTTGACATGATTGCAATGGAAATAAATATTTACTCAATGATTTTGACAATGAAAAAACAAAAAGCAGCTACAACAATTTTGATTGTAAAGGAAATTTAGCAAAAGAGTTATGAATTTGATTGACAAAATGTCTGCAGAATTGATCAGCTTGAGTGTTGTCTATAGGATTGGATTTGTGTAGGATTAGGATGTGTCCTTTCTTTTGTTGTGTGGATTCCCTTTTATAGAGCCGCAAGGAGTAACCTGCATACAAACATGATTTCTATGTTCTCCACTTTCAGCTTGGTGCTCTATGTATTTCATTCAGTTACTTAATGCATTAGTCAATTGGTGTTTCATGTCTCCACCTTTAACTTATTCTAACCTTCTTTTTATTTTTTAAGCCACTTCATGCAATTGTTTCCACATCTCCGTCTACTTCTTCTAATTGCCCTATAGCTTTAAACTATCTATCTGATTTTATCTTCACTCTAAAGTAATAATCCTTATTTAATTTTCATTAAATAACAATTATTTATTTGTTTTTTTGTTAAATAAAAATCAGTTAATTTAATAAGAATTATTTAATTCAACAATAAATTTAATGGGCTAGACTAAAATTATTTGGTTGAGTTAAAAAATATTTTGGGTGCAAACAATTATGTATAACTTGACCAAAGGGCAAAGTTATGCTTATGAAATTAAAATATCCACCTTTTCATTTCCTCTCTCCTTGCAAAAGTCAACTCTATCTCTATATTCTCTTTCCTCCAATCTCCCTTTTTCCGTGAAAACTCCTCAACTCCTTTTCATCAAACGCATTTCATGTTTCTCCATTAATATCTCCATAAAAAATCTCCAAGAAAAATTTTCATTTAAAAATTCTCTTCAATCTCTAAAGTTTTTTAATTGATAAATAAAATCATGATATCCATTTAAATCTTTCTTCAAAGCCAATCTTCTCCATCTTCCATAACCAATTTTCTCTCTCAACAATTTCATATCCATTCAATAACCTATCTTCTTCAAACCAAAAGAACTCATAAAAATCTCTTTCTAAAAACTCTCATTCACTCAATAACTCTTTTTCCTCAAAATTTCCAACAATACTCAAAATCTTCTCTCTCTTCCCTTACTTCAATGCCAAACCTCCACATCCTCATTTTCCTTCTTTTTTCTTTTTTGCACAAACTCTAAGCCGAGCAACACCTAAACACTAACTCTTCCTCATCGCTTAATGACCTCAATGTTGGCTGCTCCAAAGTCGACTTCTTCTCCAACCCTTGGTGCTCTCCAATAATAGTACTATTCAAAAATCATCACTGAGAATTATAAAAGACAAAGAGTCAATAGAGGTTAGTATAATCTTCACATCTCTTAAATTGCAAATTTTAATTTTTTATTGGACTTTAGTATGATTGTGTTAAGAGTGGAAATTTTTATTTGATTCTCTTGATTTTTGGAGAATGGTTGTTGGACTAAGTTGGTCAAACCTAAGTCAAAACTCTCTTTTGATAATTGTTGATTTGTAAATTCTTAGATAGGTTTGCATTAGAAGTTGAATGATAATGTAAGTCTCAAGTATTGTGAAAGGCATCATAATTCGTGGTGGCTACTTCAAATTCGCGATCACTATCTTGTAAAAAGAATGAGTGAAGTTGGATTAGATGATTTCACGGAGGAAATCACAATCGCGATTTAGCCAAGAAATTGATGAAGTTAAAACAGAAGAATTCGTGGTGGAAGTTACGTCTTTCTTTGCGACCGTGACTTTTGCAATTGCCTAGAGGAATCAAGTCCTCAACCATATCATGTCAAGTATCCCAAAGAGCCATTAGTATATCAAAATTCATGAGGGCGAAATATTGGTCCAAATCATAACTTGATAAAGCAATATCTCCTTATCAAATAAAAGGATTCGACGTGGCCATCGCGTCCTAGAAAAAAAATAAATTATGACAATGACTTTTGTCTGTCTCGAAGAATGTAATGACTATTTTTCTTGGACGACCAATGGTGATGTGTCACATGGACTAGCCGTTAGATATAAACATGATTTTCTACTATGATTTCAACAATTTTAGTGCAAGAAGAGAAATCACGATCGTGAGATTTATTTGATAGAAATTTAATACAAGATCTGCCTAGCACAACTTGAAGATTTGGATATAGTTTATTTGCAATGTCTCTTTGGTGGTTGTTGCCTATAAATACTCTACCCAATGGACTTGAATGCAAGACAATAACATTGAATATATCCAAACTCTTGCAATTTTATTTTTCAACCTTTAACTCTTGTATGTGAGTTGCTATTGTTGGGTGTGAGCATTAAACACTAGTATTTTTGGGTTTGAGAGTTAGCCTAGTTGTAAAACTCTTGTATAGGTTAGGTGTAAGTCATTGGGAAAACACTTAAGAGCTTGTGTGTGAGCCTTGAAAAACAAATTATAAGGTTGTGTGTGAACCATAAAACACATAGTGTAAAAGTTTAGTGTGAGCTTGAAAACACAATTTAGTGATGGTAAAGGAATTAGGGAGTGAATGTAGGGTTCATTAACACTTGAACCACAATAAATCTTGTGTCTTTAACTCTTGTCTGAACCACTATAAATCTTGTATCTTTAACTCTTGTTCTACATCTTTTATTTCCTTCTCATCAAATCCTTCCCTTCAAATTTTAAATTTTTGACCAATTTAACCCCCATTCTTGATGTTCAAGGGCTAACAAGTGGTATCAGAGATAGGTCTCTATCAAAACCTTAAGTTTGTGTGGAAAGACCAATGACATAAGAAGGAATTCACACTCATCTTAAGCCTTATTTTGATGGATCCAACTATACTGGAAGTATAGAATGGAGATATGTTTGGACAACGATGTGGTAGTAAAAGAATGGAAGTCTCCTACCAAGATGGTTAATGGAGGTAAAGAATCGATCCCAATGGAGGAATGGGTAGAGACACACAAAAGATCAAATGGAAAAAAATAAAAGGGCAATGAAAATTCTTCTTAGCTCACTGTAAAGAGAGGAGATTGAAAAAGTACAAAATTGCCTCACTGACTATGGAATTTAGAAGGCTTTGGAGAATTATCATGAAGGCACAACATTCGTGAAGTATGGTAGGCAAAAAATGTATGTGATAGAACGAGAGTTATTTATGATGAAAGACAATGAAAATATTACCAACATGACGAATAGACTCTTGTCCATCATCACAAACATGAAGAAATTTAGCAGAATTCTCAACAATCATTAGGTAAATACTAAAATACTTGAATCTTTACTTTTAAAAAAGTTTGGTGCTAGAGTGTACAATATTTAAAAGTCAAATCTAGAAATTGAAAAGGTGTCAACTGATGTTCTCATAGGTAAGCTTCTTATTCATGAGTTAGCCTTAAAAAAGGGTAAGGAAATGAAGAAGATGAGAGGGCATAGGGACAAGAATGATAAAACAAAAAAGAAGACTCTGCCCTTAAATCCTTAACTAATGATAAAGAGGTAGAAGCTGTCTCAAATGATGATGATGACAGTGAAAAGGAGGTGGAAGAGCTAACCATGCTTTCTAGAAAGACCAAGGAGCTAATAAGGAGAAGGAATAATAGTAGGAACTTCAAGAAGGTATCTCCTAACTTTAAGGAAAAAAAGAATGAAGTGACCTGCTATGAGTGTGGCAAGCAATGTCACATCAAGTATGATTGCCCCAAGCGAAAGAAGAAGAAAAGCTTTAAAGCCACTTAGGATGATAACTCTGGTGAGGAAGATGAAGATGAGGAAGTGGCCAATCTTTGTTTCATGGCATAAAAGGACTTTTATAATGAGGTAAGTTATTCTCATCATTCTAGTGATAATTATGATGCATATGATAATGTAGATGATAAGTTTCTTGGAGCTCTTGCTTTGAGATGTGATAAGTATAAGTCATAAATGAAGACTTATAAGAAAAAATGCTTAAAACTGGAGGATGAACTTAAATCCTTAAATGTGTTTATAAGTAAGTTGAGAACTTCTAATAAAAAACTTAAAAAATATGTAAAGAGTTTTCTAAGTCTTCATCTTCTCTTAACTTCTTGAGATGACTCATTACAGGGAGAAGTAATTGAACTTAGAAATTCTATCTCTACATTCCATAAAGGGAAGGAAACTTTAGATACACTTATTGTATCTTAAAGATCTCCTATTGTGTGACATGGTCTAGGCTTCAATGGAGCCTCTTTATCTACATCCCCTCTCACAACATTCATTAGAGCATTAACACCTCAAACTCTAAGTATTGAGGTAATTGGGAGCAAGAGTGCTCCTAACACTAAGCCACTTATGCCTAAGGACAAAATAAAGACACCTCAAGGCTTAAAACCTAAGCCTAAAAAGACCAACCATGCATACATGTACACTAAGAAGTATGAACACATAAATGCACCTAAAAAATTCTCTTCTACTCCCAATCACTCATGCACATACTTACACTCTTACCATCATAGTATGAGAAGACCCCAACTCATATTAAAGTTGTGCATAGGAGAAAGACTCACAAGTCTAAGCTTCAATGTGATTATTGTATGAAGTTTGGTTATATGAACATTTTCTACTATATTAGAAAGGCTCACCTCAAATTAGAGGACCCTTCAAAACCTAACCAAAGGACCTAAGTATGTTTGGGTGCTTCACAAAGATAATTTGTTTGTGTTTTATAGGAATGTTTGGCAACCACTAATGAAGATAATGATTGACATGTGGATAGTGGGTGCTCAAAGCACATGACAAGAAACCAGAAGCTATTCATAGCCATAAAAAAAATGAAGGTGGCAATGTCACATTTAGGAACAATGCCAAGGGTAAGGTAATTGATATTATTATAATTGGTAAGAATGGTTGTTCACTTATTGGCAATGTTTTTTTAGCCGAAGGTTTACAACATAATTTGTTAAGTTTAAGTCAATTATGTGACAAAGGTAATAAAGTCACCTTTGACCATAAACAATGTAGGGTTACCACTTTGGTAGATAAAAAGTTAGTCTTTAAGGATGAGAGGAGAGGTAAAACGTACTTAATTAACTTAAACAATTTGGCTAACCAATCCTTCAAGTGTCTTGTATTTCTTAGCAATGAATCTTGGTTTTGGCATAAAAGACTTGGTCATGCTAGCATGGAGCTCCTACAAAGCCTATCTAAGGACAAGACATGTAGACCTTGCCAAATGGGAAAACAACACTAATCTTCCTTCAAAGTAAAAAATATTGTAAATACTTCTAAATTTCTTCAACTTATCCATATGGACCTAATTGAACCTTTTAGGAATGCTAGTCAAGGTGAAAACCATTATGCATTTGTCTTATTTGATGATTATTCTAGGTTTACTTGGGTATCCTTTATTGCTCAAAACAATGACACTTTTGATGCTTTCAAAAGTTTTGCAAAAAGAGTTCAAAATGAAAGAGGTTACTTCATTTATTCTATTAAAAATGACCATGGAAAGGAATTTCAAAATGAATATTTTGAAACTTATTATTTAGATAATGAGATTTCTCGCAATTTTTTCTACTTCTAGAACAACACAACAAAATGGTGTTATAGAGAGAAAAAAAAATAGAACATTAGTAGAGATGACTAGAACCATACTCAATGAGTATTCTTTGCCTAATTACTTTTAGGTCAAAACTTCTTGTTATATTGCAATCTATTTTTAAAAGACTCATTTTAAATAAAACTTCTTATGAGTATGGAATGACAAAAAACTTATATTTTTATACTTTAGAGTTTTTGGGTGCAAATGTTGCATTCTTAATACCAAGGACAACCTTGGAAATTTTGATTGAAAAATAAATGAAGGCATTTTTCTAGGCTACTCCACCTCTAGTAAAGCCTATAAGGTATTCAACAAACATTCTTTGATTGTTGAAGAGTCAATGAACATTGTATTTGATGAATCTAGTAAACTTAATCTTGAAAAAGGTTATCTTATTAATAATCTTGCAGGTAACTTTGAGAAGTTGGAGCTTGATTCAATTCCAAAAGAGATGGTGATTGATCTTGAGAATAATAAGTCTTCACAAGAAGTTGAGGAATCTCAGCCACAACAAGTAGAAAACCAAAGTCAAAAACTTTTCAAGGATTAAAGATTCTTCAAACATCACCTAAAAGATCTTATCATTAGTGAGACATTTAAAGGAGTAAGTATTATATCTCAACTTCATGCTTTCGATAATAATCTTGCATTAGTTTCTCAATTTGAGCTAAAATTTATTGATTAGGCTTTTGATGATAAGATTTAAGTGATTGTTATACAAGAAGAACTCAACCAATCTAAGAGAAATAATGTTTAGGAACTTGTTCTTTGGCCTAAAGAACACCCTGTTATAGGTTGCAAATGGGTGTTTAGGAATAAGTTAGATGAGTAAGGTTTTATTACTAAGAACAAAGCTAGATTGGTTGCAAAAGATTACAACTAAAAGGAAGGCACTGATTATGCTAAAACCTTTGCCCCTGTAGTAAGATTAGAGGCTATCAGGATTCTTTTAGTTTTTGCATGTCACATGAAGTTTAAACTTTTTCAAATGTATGTGAAAAGTGTATTTTTGAATGGTCTTATTGAGAAGGAAGATTATGTTGAATAACCTCTTGGTTTTTGAATCTCATGACTTTCTAAATCATGTTTTCAAACTAGCAAAAGCCTTGTATGTTTTAAAACAAGCTTCAAGAGCTTGGTATAAAAGGCTTAGTTTGTTTCTTTTACAAAATGATTTTGAAAAGACAAGGTTGATATAACTTTATTTGTCAAAAAACACAATCAAGATACACTCATTGTACAAACATATATTGATGACATTATATTTGGTGCTACTAATGAGTCTCTTTATGAAGATTTTGCTAAGTGCATGACATGGGAATTTAAGATGAGCATGATGGGAGATCTCAAGTTTTTCTTTGATCTTCAAATCAAGCAAACCAAAGATGGAATCTTCATCAACCAAACCAAGTAAAGAGGTTTGGCATAGATGGATGCAAAGTAGCAAAGACAGCAATGAGTGTAACTATTAAGCTTGATAAAGATGAATCGAGTAAGCTAATTGATGAAAAAAGATATAGATGTATGATTGACTTTCTTTTCTACCTTACTGCGTCTAGACCTGATATAATGTTTAGCATTTGCATGTGTGCTAGGTTTCAATCTTGCCCTAAGGAATCACATTTAATTCTTGTCAAAAGGACTCTTAAATATTTACATGGCACATTACGTTTAGGACTATGGTAACTTAGGAATTCATCTTTTAGTCTTCTTGGATATTTGAAAGCAAATTATACGGGTAGTTTATTAGATAAAAAGAACACTTCTAAAACTTATCAATTCTTAGGTGATTGTTTAGTCTATTGGTTTAGCAAGAAGCAAGTTTTGATTGTTTTATCCACTACTGAAGCAAAATATATGGCAACGGGTTGTTTTGCACCCAAGTTCTTTGGATGAAACAATAACTTAAGGATTATGGCAAAGATGTTTATCACATTTCCATCAAATGTGACAACATAGGTGTAATAAATCTTTCAAAGAATCTCATCCAACATTCAAAAAGTAAGCACATTGACATTATACATCATTTTTTAAGAAATTATGTCTAAAATGGTAATGCAGTGTTAGTGTAATAAATCTTTCAAAGAATCTCATCCAACATTCAAGAAGTAAGCACATTGACATTAGACATCATTTTTTTAAAAATCATGTCTAAAATGGTAATGTGGTGTTAGAGTTTATAAACATCGATCATTAACTTGCGAACATTTTCACTAAACCCCTTAATGAAAAATGGATGAACTTCATCAATAGAGAATTAGGGATGCTAGATAGAAGCTTCCTAGGGTGAAAATTGATCTCACTTCATATTCTTCATTGTGTTTGTCTTTTTTATTCATTGACTGATATGTTTGATAGTTATGTATCTTGAATACTTTAGATGTGTTAATTCATTATGCAATTATTCTTTTCTATGCCAATTTGCTTAAATTGGTCATCATCACATTAAAAGAAAGGCCAATTCTTATTTTTCATTATTTTTCATTATGTCTTGTAATTCACAGTTGTTATTATTCATTTGCGATCGTTATTTACTTGTACTCCTCAAAGTTCTGTCAAACTCTCAATTCATTATCGCGATTTTATATTGCCACCATGAATTTTTTTTAAAATTCAAATTTGTTCACCGTTGACTTTTTTGATTTCTTAGGAAATCTTATACGTTACTCATAGAATTTGTAATTAGTGATCACAACCTGCTAATAGCGACTGCAAATTCTGGTAATTGCCAGACATTGATTGATTTGACTGTCAATCAGTTCCTGCTTCTTATTTATTACTTATGTTACCATTTTTTTACCTTTTTTTTTATCATTTTTTTGCCTATGTAAGCCATCCTAACACTCATTTATTCCAGTTTTACCTTTTCTCTTCGTCTATCATTCATCTCTTTTTCATTCCTTCAAAACTCTCCCAACTTCAATCCTTCATAGCACCAAAGAAACAAACCAGAGTAGAAAAGGGGAAGGGCATTGCCCAACCTCAAGACGCTCCTCCCCTTCACCTTATAAAAGGGATAAATAAGAAAGGAAAAAAAAGACTTAAAGCCAATTTTAATAAAATCATCTAGGCTACCAAAATCCCTTCCACGTTTCTTCTTGAATCTCTTGGAATCAAGGAAAAGATTCATGTCTTTCTTCCTAATTAAGGATGGAATGAATTCATCTTTAGAGATGAACCAGGGTATGAAGAGATAGTCAAGGAATTCATGTGCATTGTCACCTTAAGCAAGAGGGTCGAATTAAAAGTACGTGCATATGGGTTAGTCTTTAGGGCTTTTAGGACCCCTATTTCATAACCTTTGCCCAACTTTATGTTCCTTCCATTATGTATGCTCTTGATATAATCTATTCAGAATTTTGGTCAGAGATTTCTATTGAAACCAGACATGACCTTAAAACCTCTTTGGCCAAAAATATCAAGACCTTCACCAACTGGCTTATTCACTTGAATCATAACCTTCTCTATCAATGCTAGGGCTGATGACAATGAAAAAGTTTTTAAAAAAAAACTTAGCATTTCTCTTCTGCTTTACTAAAAATAAGCCAATTCAAACAGGTCGATACCTTATGGATTAATTGATTCACATAAGTACAAAGCCTAAAAGTCAATTTTTCCTTCCTTCTCATGTCATAACCATATACCAGTTTGTGGGAGCCTTAGATGAGGAAAAGGAGAAATTCTTCGCCAAAAAATACCTACCATCCTAAAACTTCCTTGAGTTGCTCTATTTGATTAATGCTAAGGCAATCCATCTGATACTTATGTGTATACCTTGGGGTCTCTTGGGGCAAAGAAGCAAGAAACCACTCATGCTTTAAAAAGGAAAAGGCTTGTTATAAAGGAAAGTGTCTGATAAATTCCATCTCCTAAGTCTAAAGCTAAACCAAAAACTTTTTTTATGCCTCTCTTTTCCATCAACAGGAAGATGGACAAGGTGACTAGGATGTTTAAAAGGAGATTTCTTCTTATTTCTCACCTTTGACTTAGTTTATCTTCAAGAGAAGGTGCGTGTACAACCTTGTCATCTTCTTAATTTTGAGGAATGGGAAGATACCCCACTAGAAGAAGAGAATCAAGAAAAAGAAGAAAGAGATGAGGCACAAAAATGAGGAGGTGAAGAAGTTCGAGATAATGATGATGACGTCTCTCCATCTCTCTAGTTTTCTTACTTAAGCTTATAATTCTTTTTCTATTTGTATTCTTTTTTTCTTCGACCTAAGTTTGTGATCCAACAAGTTTTTTTTTTTGAATTTATTTTGTATTTTTTTTATATTAATAAAAAGCTAAAGGTTTTTGTTACCTCTATGACTTCTTATTTGCATAACTTTATACATATCCCTATAATTGCATTATCCTCTCTTTTTTATCTTGACAAAATGGAAGAATGAACTAGCATGCTATATTTAAAGAGGAGTATAATTTGATAGGGATCAATTATAATTAGTTTAATTACATTTCAAGTTTTATTGCTATCTTAACATGTTTAAGTTGTTAAACATTTGTAACCATCTCAACTTCACATTTATGCATTTTTATCCCTTGCAAAATCAATCTAAGTTGTCAAAATGAAAATGGGGGAGATTGTTGAACTAGTTTGGTTAAACCTAAGTCAAAACTCTCTTTTAATCTTGATAATGTAGATTGATATGTTCTAACATTAGTTTTAAGCGTTGATTTGGTAGATTCTTAGATAGGTTTGCATTGAAAGTTGAATAGGAGTTTAAGTCTAAAAGTATTGTGAAATGCATCCTAATTCGTGGTAGCCAACTTCAAATTCGTGATCGCTATCTTACAAGAAGAATGGATAAAGTTGGATTAGATGGTTTTACAGAGGAAATAGAATCGTGATTTAGCCAAGAAATTGATGAAGTTAAAATAAAACAATTTGCAGTAGAAGTCGTGTCTTTTTTCATGACCGCGACTTCTGTAATTGCTTAAAGGGAATCAAGTCCTCAACCAAAACATGTCAAGTATCCCAAAAAGCCGTTAATATATCACAATTCATGAGAGTGAAATATTGGTCGTGACCACGACTTGATGAAGCAACGTCTCCTTATCAAATAGAAGGATTCACAATGCCCTAGAAGAAAATAAATTACGATAGCGACTTTTATTTAGCTCAAAGAACATAATGACTATTTTTCTTAGAAGACCAATGGTGGTGTGCCACATGGACTAGCCATTAGATACAAACGAGATTCTTTACCATGATTTTAGTAATTTTAGTGTAAGAAGAGAAATCGCGATTGTGATTGAATAGTCACAACCGTGAAATTTGTCTAACAGACATTTAATGCAAGATCTGCTTACCAAAACTTGAAGATTTAGATATAGTTTATTTGTAACATATCTTTGGTGATTATTGCATATAAATACTTTACTAAATAGACTTAAATGCAAGAGAAGAGCATTGAATATAGCCAAACTCTTGCAATTTTGTTTATTAACCTTTAATTCTTGTATGTAAGTTGTTATTATTGAGTGTAAGAATTAAACACTAGTGTTTTTGGGTTTGAGAGTTAGCATGATTGTTAAACACTTGTATAGGTTAAGTGTGAGCATTTGGGAAAACATTTGAGACGTTGTGTGTGAGCCTTAAAACACAAATTGTAAGGTTATGTGTGAACCATAAAACACATAGTGTAAAAGTTTGGTGTAGGCTTGAAAACACCATTTAGTGATAGTAGAATATGCAATTAGAAGAATTCAGGAGTGGACATAGGGCTCTTTAATACCCGAACCACTATAAAATCTTGTGTCTCTCTTCTTCTATATTTTCTATTTCCTTCTCATCAAATCCTTCCTTCTAATTTTAAAATTCCCACCAATTCAACCCCCTTTTCTTAGTGCTCAAAGGCCAACAATTGTTGTTGTCCATAATCATAAAAAATTCAACTTAATTATTAATAACTATTTGAGATAATTAAGAAATACCCTAAACAATTTCTAGGGCTGATAATTAGGAAATACCCCAAACAATTTCTAGCGCACTAAATGTATTTATTGAGATGAAATTTGATTTAATTGCTTATTCTTGGTTTGTCTTTTGCCTAGGGATCCTTTGCCAACTTTGCACCATTGATATATTTTACATGTGAGTATGGCTTTCATAAGCCATTTGTGATTGTTGGGTAAAATTAAACCATGTTAGGAAAATTATTTATTTTTTTGGTTGAGAAGCAATTTTTGGCCATGGGGGGATCCCTATGAATTTTTACAACATTGACACTCATTTGGACATTTGTGTGTGATTAGTGTGATTATGGCTTTTTTAGGGCATTAATAATTTTTGAAGATGAATGGAACAAACTAGGCCAATTTATTTTATGTTTTTCATCATTGAATCAATTTTTTAGCTCTAGGGATCCCATATAACTCTTATAGATCTTTTAAATAAAAATGACTTTTATGGACCATAAATAATATTTTCCTTAGAGATCCCATATAATCATTAGGGATTTTGGACAAAAATGGCTTTCAAAAGCCATTAGGAATTTTTGTATACTATTTCTTGCATTTCTCACCTTGGAGATCCCCTATAGTCTGTTTGAGATCTTGCACCAAAATGGCTTTTTAGAACCCATTTCACAATTTTTCCTTAGGGATCCCACCCTTAACCACTAGAGTTTGGATAGACTTAGATCTATCCTTAGCCAAATAACACTATAAAATAGATAACTGGTCTATTTGATAGTTTTTGGCCTCGGGGATCTTATATAATCCTTAGAAATCTCACACGAAAATGGTTTTGTAAGCTATTTTAATAATTTCTCTCTCAGGGATTTCATCCTTACTAGTAGATTTAAGATGAATTTAACTTTCTCATTAGCCAAATAATACTGTAAAATGGTCGATTGACCTTTTTTAAGATTTTTAGCTTGGAGATCTCCAAGAATTTTGCAACAATTAATCACCCAAAATTTGCATATGTATCTTAAAATAAATTTGGCCTTAATTCCTAACAATTTTAATACTAGAGTAATTTTCTACACCTTCATGTTTATAGACAACGTACTAATAGAGAACTATTATCTTAATCACTTGGGAATCCCTACATAATCCAAGTATTTTTACTAAAATAATTCATTATACCACACTATAATTTATTTTTCATACTTATTTGCCAAAAAATTCTCATTTATGGAATGACTACATAACCAATTTCCTTGGGATCCTCATCTAATTTTATGCAAAAATACTTTTTGGCATGAGTATTTTTTTCAGCAATCTAGGCCAAACTAAAATTTCCTTCTAGCATATTAAACTGAAATAATATTTTCAACCTTGTAAAATTTTTTTATACTAAAAATTGTATGTGCACCTTTATTGCGTTATCTCTCATGGTTTCCTCATCCACGCCAACCCAGGTTCCTTCTGTTACTCCAGTTCCTCAGAAACAAGCTACTTCTTATAATGTACCTCCATAGATAAATCTCTACCTTTGATGAGGAAAATACAAAAAAGTACTCTATGGTTTGAAGTTTTTGCACTTGGGGGGCTATGAAATTTTTTTTTATAACATGATACCTTGTTATAAATGTCATTAACACAATTTGCTAAATATGCAAATTCCATCCATTTTTTATGATGTGCTGTCATTAACTAATTTTTAATTATGATGTGGCAACATTTTATATGTCAAACACACCTTTTTATAAAAAAAATATTTAAAATTCATAATTTCTAATTTCAATATCTTAAATTGGTTTATAATGTAACACACCAAAATTTGCAATTTTATTTTCTCTAGAGTTCTGAATATTCGAATTATTAAAATTATTTATTAGTAATTAATTTGAATTTTAAATTTTATTTGAGTACTTAAATAAAATAAAAGTAATTTATATTAGAAAAAAAAATTTAGGTATATGTATGTAATTAGTATTATAATTAATTTAATTGTAAGAACATGAAAATATTTTAAAGTTAATTTTTAATTTATTTAAGTATATGTGATTATGATATTATATTGTGTTTCTAAGTTTGAAATTTAATCTTGTTATTTATGTGAAAATTTTATAAATGTAGTAATAATATGATTATTATTATAAATATTTTTAAGTGAGATTCAATATTGAATTTTGTATAGTTATTTATAGTGAGATTTTATTGAAGTAGAATTAGTAATATTAAAGTATCTTAAATTGGAACTTAATTATTAAAAATAGTATTCATGAACAAAATTATTTTAGTTTTTACATATAGTTTGAATTATTTTGAGAATTTTAATTATGTGTAGTTATTTTGAGAATTTTAATTATGTGTATTTATGTATATTAAATATTAGATATAAAAAAAAAAAGAGAAAATGACTTGTGTGGTTGTGATTGGTCCATACATATTTTATAAAGCTATGCTGCCAAAAAAAAAAGAAAAAGAAAGAAGAAATGGAAAGAAAGAAAAGGAGGGAAAGAAAGGGAGAGAGAGAGAGAGGGTAGAAAAGGGGTTGTTCTCCGACCACTGTGGAGTGTCACAACCTCTACCACCAGTCTCCCCTTGCTAACAGGAGGTGGTCGATGGTGGTACTAGCGTCGGTGGCGGCGCGTGGTCACTGGTGGAGACAAAAAGCGATTTCTCGTTCACGAAATTTCAAATTCTTCTATCTCTTGATTTCAACATCTAAATCAAGTCTGCTTGGTGGTGTTGGAAAGCTTGCGAGCTCAGGTTCGATTTGGTACCTAGCTCATCATCAAAAATAGTTTGTATTAGCAGCAACAACCAATCAAAGTTTTGGTCATCTCATGGTTTTTGGTTGATTTTGGCCAAATGGAGAAGAGTTTAACTGCATTGTCACCTTTTATAAACTCATGGAAGGGTGATCTATGTTTTTGTATGGGTGGTGTCATCATTGGTTATGGAATGAATATGAAACAATAAAGGCATTTTATGGAGTTAGTAGAATAATTATAAGCATAATTAAGTTATTTAAGATTTAATTATAGTTTGTGGAAGTTTATTAAATTGGAGGATTTAATTAAATTTGAAGAGATTAATAGCATTAATGATGATTATGGATGTTACAGGATATTGTGATCAAAATAGAATTTAGGAATCAAGAAATGAACATTGGAGAGTTAATTGGGTTTAAATGGAATTATTGGAGTTGATTATAAAGGTTAAATGAATTAGTGGAAAAAAGCTATTTAATAGAATTTATGAGATTTAATAATAAAAATTTGAGAGTTGTTTGGGAATTATGTTTGAGATAATGAATTGGGGATTTTAGATATTTATTTTGAATTTAGTGAAATTGTGGATAATTGAAGTAGAGAATATGTTGAATGATTAAAGGCCCGAGAAAGGCATTGTAATTTGATTTCTTATAGAAATTAGACTTATTTTACGAGGGAAATAGTTCAATTTATAGAGGAGACTTTGTCGAATTTTCGATAGATTAATTAAATTAAATTAAAGGATAAGTGATTAGAATTATTCAAAATGAGATTATAATTAGATAAAAATTATAAAGAGATAGATATAAGTGATTTCTAAATTATGTTTGTACATGATTGATTATAGGATTAAGGAATGGATAATTTGATTGAGAATGGAATTAGTCATCAAAGTGGAAGATAGTTGGTTTTAATCCTGCATTCTAGGTGAGTGGATGAACTTTTAACAAGATATTTCATTTATGTATGCTTTATATTGATTTTTTGTTTTAAGATTAGTTTTCAGAATTAGTTTATGAGATTATTATTTTACTATTAAATTATGGTGAGTGAATAAGTATATTTTGAAATAATCTCAATCAAGTGATGATCTTTTAGATATGCTTATGAAATGATTATTCTTATTTTAAATTCTAGAGATTTGATAAATGTACAATATTGTATAATTGGATTTTTAGTACTTTAATATATGATTTTAGAATTTGCTTTCTTTTAGAATAAATGGAAGAATGATATTTTGACATGGATATAGACAGTTTGGATTTACTAAATCGAACTATGTTTTATTAGTATTTTAAATTAGAATGTTATTGAATTTTATTATGTAAGATGAGTAAGATAAAAAGGGTATGCATTCAGTTATATTGTTTATTCGATCACACCTTGGACGTCAGATGATGCACAAACATTGATATTTTACTTTGCCCATTGGAGGCATTATGTCTGTGCTTGTATGACTGAGATTAACACTTAAGGTTGCATGTAAATGTCTTCACGCCCATTGCTTACTAGGATTGATAAATTATAAAGTTGAGTGTATATGTGGTTTTATCAGTATGTTTTATTGATTTTTACAATTTATTAAAGATTTTAGTTATTTTATTTTGGATACAAAAGATTGTAAGTATTAGAAAATGATATAGTTTTATATATTATCATTTATCTAGCGAAATAATTATTTTATGATAATTTCAGGATTTTACAAAGATATTGATAAGTATGTTATCTTGAAGGGATTTTGAAATTTATTTTGTTACTTATACAATTTATCGGTATTTTTACTTTCAGTAAAATATTTGATTAGTAGTTTGATTTATATATAATTCGTAACAACACAGTATCATTATTTATCCCTTCACTAAGTTTTATACTTACTATTTTTACTCACTTGTTTAGCAGGGACAATTAAGAGTTAAGAGTTGTTCAGCTCTTATTGCCAGATTCTATGAATTGGGACAAAAGAAAATTAATGAGATAAATAGGACCCTAGGTGTTATGTATAATCCCTCTAAAATTCAATCTTTAACAATTCCATAATATTTTTTTCAATTGAAATCTATAATCAATAACCCTTATTGTCTTTCATTGTTGAGAATGTGATTTAGAGGAGTTAAAGAAATGGAATTTGCTTCACAAAACATTGCATTGGTTGTGTAACATAAATTCTTGGCAAGTCTAAGATAAGTAAGAAAACTTTGTTACTATATTTATTGCTTGTGGGTGAAGAACAGTTGTAGCATTGGGTTAAGTTTGAATATTAATAATGGTCGGGTTTGTAATGGGTAAACGAATGTGGGTTATCAGGGTCATTATGGGTATGTGATTTTGGGTTTCTAGGTTGAATGTGGATCTATTCTTATGGGTATATTAGCTTGCATATGCATTTCTTTGACTATGATTGTTCATTAATGAAGTAAATATTAAATTGTTGGTTGCCTTAGAAATTGTAAACTTAATTATACATTATAGACATAAATGGGAAAGTGTAAACAATTTGGTTTACTAGGAAGGGGGTATTAGGTATAAGGATAAAGTTGACATAGATTATATTTTCTAACTTGAGTTAATGGGATATGCATATGAATTAGGTTACATAAATGGTTGTTGTATATGGTTTCAAATAGAAGGAATAAATGGAATGCAGGTATTAAAGAAATTATAGTTGATCAAGATGTTTAGAATATGTTAGATTATATCAAAGGTTATCAGTATATACACATATATTTTGTTGATATGGATCCTCCTATTGTTGTGGATGATGGTGGTGTTGTTATGTCATTTGATGAATTTAGGAATGTTGTTAAAGAAAAAGTGATTGGAGGTAGAGCTAGTGAAATATAAATTGTAGACTAGAAAAATATGGATGTGAATGAGTGTATTGATACAGGGGTAAGTGAAGGGGTAACTAAGGTTAGAAAAAAGGGGGTAAATTAAGGAGCAAATAGGGCTAGAAAATAAGGGGCTAATGCAGGGTTAGGTGATGGAGTAAAAGAATGGGTAAACGAAAAGATAACTGAGGCTAGAAATGCAAGGGTTAGTAAGGGTGATGATGAAGAGACTTGGTTTAGAGATGATGAAGGTAGTGATTATGCACCTAGTTGTGATGCATGTGGTGCAAGTGATACTGATTAGTCAATTAGTCGCCTTTATGTTGATCTGAAGGGTTGTGATGATGACAATTTTAGTAATGTGTATGGAAATAGTGATAAAGGGCAAGTGGTGGTGATGATGAAGGTCATGGTGAAGGTAATGTAAGGGAGAGTAATAAAGAAGATGTTGCCAATGATTTGAATGAGGAAAATTATTATGAATCAATGAGAAACTAGCAGAAAGTGATGATTTGCATAATGTATGAGGTTCAAGTGATGATGAACCTACATATCCTAAGTTTGAAGAGGAGACAAACATGAAAAATCCCTAATTATGTAAGGTTATGAAATTCATTAGCCATGCACTTTTAGGAAAGCTTTGAATAAGTTGGCTATCAAAAGAGGAATTTCATATTATTTTGATAAGAATAATCCTAAAAGTTATGTAAGAATAAGTGTGGATTTAGGATACATGTTTCTTTGGTTGGGGACACTGGTATATTCCAAATTAAAACATTCAAACCAAATCACTATTGTCCAAGAGATTTTATAACCCACTTATGACCTTAACATACTTAGCTAAAAGATACTTTAATGAGTTAAGAGATAACTTAAACTAGGAAGTTAGCGTAATGCAAAAGCATATTCAGAGGGAGTTGGGAGTTAGGAGTAGAGGTGTCACTTGATAAGTGTTATAGAGCAAAAAAGAAGAGTAGGAAGTTAACTGATGAAATTAACGAGTAATATAAAAGATTGTATGACTATGCCCAAAGTATAATGGCTACTAATCTAAGCAATCATGTGAAGATTGAAGCACACTTGACAAAAATAATAGAAGAAAATGAAGAGAATGTAAATGATATTAGTCCTCCACCTAAACAAGTTATAATGTTTGAGGCAATGTATGTTAGGTTTTCTAGTCAAAATAGGGTATTTTGTTGACATTAGACCAATATTTGGTCTTTATGGATATCATTTGAAGACTTCAATAGGTGGTCAAATTCTTTGTATAGTAGGAAGAGATGGAAATGAAAACATGTTTCCAATTGCAATGGCTTATGTTGACATTGAGAGTATGGAAACATGGAAATGGTTTCTAAACTTACTAATTAATGACTATGGTCATCCTACTAAACATGGATGGGTCTTCATGTCAGACCAATAAAAGATGTGATGAGGCATATTATGTACAATTTTAAATATATTATGTTTTCTTCCATTTATTCTAATATTGTCATAACAATTTTTTTATTTTGTTCATGGACTTGTTGAGGCATTCAAAGAAATAATACCTAGTGTTAAACATAGATATTGAGTTAAACACATATATGCCAATTATAAAATGATTTTCAGAGGCTTGGAGTACAACAAGAAATTATTGTTTATTGCAAGGACATCACCCAAAAAGACTTTTTAAGCTCAAATGGGAAACTTGAAACAGTTGGATGTGAATGCATATGAATGGGTGATGAAGCATGATCCTACCACATATGCAAGATCAACATTCCCAACTCATGCTCAGTGTGATATGACCTAAAATAAAATCAGTGAGTCTTTCACTCTTATATTAAGCTGGCTAGGGATATGTTGAAACTTAGTATGTTTGAGTGTATTAGAAAGAGATTTATGAAAAGATTCCATATCAAGTACACTGTAAATGTAAAAGTATGAGGGTGATATATGTCCTAATATCCAAGATCAATTGCAGAATGCAAAACTTGAGTGTGGATATTATTTTTATACTCCAGCTGGTCAATTGAGATATGAGGTTAATTATTATGACACAAAATGTGGTGAATTTGAAGGAGAGGATTTGCAGTTGTAGGATGTGGGATCTAACTGGAATTCCCTAGAAACATGTAGTGTCAACTATTTTACTGTAGCAGAGAGAAGCCTGAACAATATGTCCATTAGTACTATTCTAGGGCCATTTATCTTCAAGTCTATAAACATGTCATCAACCCTATTCCTAGCCAACATGAGTGGGAGAGAACAAAACATGGTGACATTGTGCTTGCAATCTTTAGAAAGCTAGATGGAAGACCAAAAAACAAAAGGATTAAGAGTTCTGAAGAAGCAAGAAACCCTTTTAGAGTGTTTAGGATTATAAAATCTGTTATGCGCGACAAATGGAGACAAAAAGGACATAATGCAAGAGAATGTAAAGTAGGACTAAGTGCAGAGATTGCCTGGCAAAAGAGGATGAGGCTTAAAAAGCAAAAACAAGATAGCAATATTAGCAATAATGCTCAAAATTAGGTATCTAAATATTCCAAATTTCATTTAGCTTTGCTTCATGTTGTTTTTACCAATATTAATATGCAAGATATTGGGAATTTGAATAAATTTCTTGATATTGAATGTTTGACATGATTGCAATAGAAATAAATATTTACTGAATGATCTTGGCAATGAGAAAACAAAAAGCACCTATAACAAGTTTGATTGTAAAGGAAGTTTACCTAAAGACCTATGAATTTGATTGATAGAATATCTATACAATTGATTGGCTTAAGTGTTGTGTATAGGATTAGGATGTGTCCCTTATTCTGTTGTGTGACTTCTCTTTTATAAAGCCCAAAGAGTAATCTACATGCAAGCACGATTTTCATGTTCTCCACTTTCAGTTTGGTGCTTCATATCTTCCATTCATTGGTGCTTTATGTCTCCACCTTCAGGTTGGTGTTCCATGTATTCTAACATCATTTCTATTTTTTAGCCACTTTACATAATAGTTTTTATGTCTCTTCCACTTCTTTCAATTGCCTTATAACTTTAAACTATCTATCTGATTTTATCCTCACTCCAAAGTAATAATTTTATTAAATAAAATTATTTTTTTAATTAAATAAAAATTATTTAATTAAATAATAAATTTAATAGGTCAGACTAAAATTATTGAGCTAAGTCAAAAAAAAAAAAAAATTAGTTGCAAATAGTTGCATAACATGATTTAGAAGTAGAATGATCTTGTATTAGCGGAATTAAAGTGATGTTACAAGATTGTGCCAATATTAATTAATAACAAATTAATAATTCCAAATAAAATAACCAAAAAGAAACAACAGAAAGATTCAGTAGAGATTAATTATCAGAAAGAAAACTTGTAAGTCTCCATTACGATGATCATGATATAATTAAACTGAGGTGTTACAGACAGTTTATTAAGACAAGCACATGGTTTCAATACAAAGAAAAGGAAATAATTGCCTCCCCATCTCAACCAAAATGCTATAGCATCTTAAGAATGCAAGTTCTTAAAGGCAATAGCAAAAGATGGGTTATTGGTATGGAAGCCTCCATCAACCACCAGGTTCATCCCACTCACATACTTGGACTCATCACTAGCTAAATACAGTGCTGCATTGGCAATATCTTCAGGTTCCAACAGCACATGTTTCAAATTCCCAATTGATGAAATAAATTCCTCAGTCTGTCTTGTGTCTGTTATCCCCAAAGTTCTCTTCAACATTGGAGTAACAACACTAAATGGCGAGATACTATTAACCCTTATTCCATATTCCCCGAGCTCAACACACAAGTTCTTGGCCAACCCCACCACTCCATGTTTGGAAGATACATATGCGTGTGATGCCTCACCACTAATCACAGAAGCAGCACTAGATGTGAATAGTATGACACCTTTCTTGTTGGGGATCATTACCCTAGCAGCATGTTTAGCACCCAAGAATGCACCAAACACATTGACAGCAAACACTTTCTTGAATTCTTCAAGCTCAGTGTTAAGGACATCTGCCCTTTGGCCGCCTGGTACACCAGCGTTGTTGTACATGATATCTAGCTTTCCATACCTTGAGACTGCGGTATCCACTGCGTTCTTGACATCAGAATCACTAGTTACATCACAATGGACATATGAGATGATTTCAGGATTGTTGTACTCTTCGCAGAGTGCGTGTCCAAGTTCATCTTGGATGTCTGCTACTATTACTTTTGCTCCATTCTTGACAAATAGTCTTGCGGTGCACTCGCCTATGCCACTAGCTCCACCGGTTATGATTGCTACCTTGCCTTCTAGCCTGCAAAATTAGAGAACATTTAATTTAGTAGAGATGTTAAGCCTTACTAGTTTATTGTAGGGCTTTGACAAATCATGATCGAAGAAGTGTGAGTCGATCATAGTTGATTTTACCTTCCTGTGGTGGCCATTTTTTTGAACAAGTGATAGAAGAATGATAGTGCTAGAAAGTGAAGAGGTGCTTCGTGGTTGAGCTGAATTTTGGGTGCTCTATTAATTGGAAATTTATAGCCAAAAACCATAAGGTCCTGTGTATCTTGGACAGTCAAAGTAAACCACCCCATGCCATTTGGCTATGTAAAGGAAATAGATAGTTAACATGAATTTTTAAGAAATTCATTTTATTAAAAAAATCATTTTCAAATAACATGACTTTTAAAATTTTTTTTAAAAAAACACTATGCTATTCTCAATTAATGACATATTGAAGGATCTGCAGTTCTCAATCCCTCAACTAATACAATAATTAATGACATATTGAAGGATCTGCAGTTCTCAATCCCTCAACTAATACCATAATCTTACTAGTTAATTTATTTTTAATCAATAAAACTGGCGTCGAATTTTGGAATCTTTTAAGCTGGAATGCATACTTTATTAATAATTTTCAATTTTTTTGCTGTGTAAATATTATTTAATTAGCTAGTGGTTTGACCTAGATTGGTCTGGTCAGGTAGGCGCACAAAGTCATGGATGGCGGCATTGATCGTAGCATACAGGAAAGTATTATTGTTCTGATTAGTAGTTGTAGTAGGAGTATTTTAGTCCTTTCAGATCGATAATATAGAGATCTTGGCTTTGGGCAGATGCCCAATGACAACAATACTGAGTAGCAGTCAGCCATCCAATTTTGACCTACCCAACAAGATCAACCAACTGAATTTTGTCAATTATAATCACCTACGCACGCGAGCGCATACAAGTATAAAATTTATAATTTATGTTACGGTCATGTTTGGTTCAACAAATGAAATGATCAGGAAAAAAAAAAAAAGAATCTATGAAATGCTGTTTTAAGTTTATGATAAATAATGTTAAACATATTTAAATACTTTGATTTTTTTTTTTTTTTAGAACTATGGACGACAGTCAAGTTAGGATTTGTGTATTTTAATCTTTCACATCATATTCCCAACTTATTAAGAAACAAACAATTCCCTCAAAATACGATATTCATGACGTTAAATTTTAATCCTTCCAAACATTGGAATCATATATTCAGCTTTCCCATTTCCAAAATTGTAATCCTTTTCTCTTCTACCAAGCACTCTCTTAATATTTTAATGTAATCAAGTATTGTGAATCATAGAATAAAAATATTTCTTTAAAAAAAAACTATAGATTAAAAGTAGCTCTATCATTTTCAAAACTTTCAACAAATTAATAAAAAATAATTACGATCTAATGTGTTAATTATTTAAATAAATATACAATTTAAAATGTAAATTATAATTTATAAACTGCAAGAATTTTAAATTTTAAATTTTTCTTATCTTTTTTATAGTTTAATAATAAATCAAATATTAATAGAAGTGATAATTTCTAATATGACTTGAATATTCAATTTGAAATTAAAGAGATATGAAATGACCCTATCTACAAAAAATTTGATTTCATCTAAATATGATTTATCTATTAATTCAAATTGACTCGATCTTGATTCAACCTACAAGTTGATTTGATTTAAATTATTTTAAATATATAAAATTATTTAAAAATTAAAATAATATTTTTATTTAAAACAATTAAAGTTAAGAGTGATATGACCATATTCAAAACTTGAAAATTATTAAATTTTTTTTTGTATTTTAGGCTCTGTTTATTTCACAAAAAATATTTTTCAGGAAAATATTTTTCTCAATTTCTCTTGTTTGGTGCATCCGAGAAAATTGATCAATGAAAAATTGTTTCTTGATAAAAAAGAAAGCTAAGTTATTTTTCAAAAAAATGACTTTCAGTTTTGAAAATGAAAAGTCATTTTTCGGACTTTGACAAGCTCATCCAAATGAAAAATAAATCATATAAATAAATATATTTATTATCATTGGTTGTCCTTAACTATCAAGATCATCATTGGTCATCATTGACCGACAGTGGTTGCCAGCGAAAAAATTATATTTCTACATAGGCTTCTCGCCCTGCGAGAATTTTTTGCCTTTTACATTTTAATAAAATTTTGCAGAAAATTTTTGATAAGTATAAGTTAATCCTTTTATATATAATGAAACTTTTATCAATTTAATAAAAGCTATGAAAATGAGAAAATTATTCCAAATATGTAGCTCATATTGTAATCCTAACAAAGTAGACCTTCTATATAAATGTTCTTTGTTCACCTATTATTTTTAAAATATAAACTATTCAAGATACATATAGATTAATCAACTAATTAATTTATATGAATTTAATTATATAATTACAATAATAATTATACGGGAAAGTCTTTTCTAAATATCAATACTAAATTTGATAGTTTTAGATGTAATTGAATGAATATCTTAATTGAGCATATAAATGTTTAATAAATCTATATAGCGATAACTATTTATTCATTTATATAATTTTATATTTGTTATATTATTCTAAAAATTGTTTGGTTAATGATGAAATTTGTAGTATTGAACTAGGTAGTTTGAGTCTTCTTGAATCATGGCTTGTAAAACAGAAGAAGGTTAGATGCATCTGAATCAATGTTGGATGTCTATTACAATGCTTAAGTCAAAGTTTGTTATTTAAAAGTGAGAGTAGTAGTATGCAGACGAATGAATGAAGTACCTGCTTAAAGGCTCTTTATATAGTGACTTGGATGGACTATTTAGGCAAGAGTGAGCATGCTTCTTATAATGGGTGATGCTTCCTTGCTTTTGTGACACTTTCTAAAGAGAATAGTGCTTCCTAAAGAAGATGGTACTTCTTAAAGAGGATAGTTAGAGATGGGATGAAAATCAACGTATACAAGTTGAGCTGAACTAGAAGTAAAATTGTTGGCTCAATCAAGACCAAACTGGGTTTATGATGAGTTGAGTGGGCTTCACCCATGATGCCAAACTAAGCTAGCTTTATGAAGGAGTGGGCCTAGACCATATAAATGAGAGTAATATCATATATCCCCTTTAGTCCAAGTTTATTTATGTCTCAAGTTGTAAAAGCAAATGAAGGAAAATACCCGAGTTGCCAAAGGATGAGCATCAAGCAGGCTGAACAGAATTACATAGAGAAATAAAGAAACTGAGCGGTTCATGTCCTTAAGCTCTAATAGAGGGAACTTAAATTTCAAAATTATTACATTCCTTCAATTGTATTGCCATGTCGCACATTAGTAGCATGTCTCAAACTAGTGTCATCAATCAAAGCATCTTAGCCATTAAATGAGAGTGTCAATTTAGTTAGCTAGGTCCTTTTATCTTCCACTTCAAGTCAATAAAATGGGAGAGACAAAGGCCAAAAATGCATTTTGCATTTTGTAGCATAAATTTTAGCCATGAAGAGAGATTTAAATATAAGAATTTGTTGCATTTTGCAAAATTTACCATCCAAGGTTTGATTTTTTGCAAAATGGACACCATAACAACCACTACCTCCCCTTTATTCCATCATTTGTGTCACATTAATTTTCATCTTTTTCTCTAACACTAGACATAGAGGAGATGGTGCATATTAAGGAGATGAAAATAGGTCTAAAAGAGTCGATGGAGATTAGGCAAAGAGATAAATAAATAGGATTTAAGGAAAAAATGGATCCTAGTAAGGAACAACCAAAAAGTACTTAACTAATTTAAGTGGAATCCCAACCAAAACCTTTGAAGATCATAAGAAGCAACTCAAATTTTAAAGTAAGGACGGGGGTTTCTAAGCTAAAGGTCATGAAGATATGCTTAGCGAGATGTACTGAGCCCGAAATTAAGCACATATTATCCTCTTCAATTGAATCTACTCATGCTTGATAAAGAAGATCTAAAGGTTAGATGAAAGTTTCAATGTTCGGGTTCATTTGAGAGGTGTTAGAGTTATTCAAGTTGACAGTAGTGTAGATCATATCTAACGAAATTAGAATATTGATAAGCATATATTTACTAGCTTTAGACATGGAGATAAAGATCTTAGTGGGAATAATGAAACATATATACATAATTATGGACTGAACAAAAAAAGATCACTACCATATATTCATTAAGCCCAACATGGACCTTTTTAATAACTACCCCTCCTCGATCAAGAAGTGGAAACACAAATTTTTTATTTTAACCTATAAGGATGAGTTGGGGTTTCCTTCAAGATAGGTTAGTAAGAAAGAGTGAAAGGTTTCCATTACAATATCAAAGGAAGATAAAGAGTTAGCAAAAAAGCTTCAAGCTATTTTGGAGGACCTAGTGGATTTAATAAAGTTAATAGAGAAAAACTACCTAACCAGAGTCCTATCTGGTATATTTTAGTAGCGAAAATTTTTACTAACATAAACTAATGTATATTAATGCCTTTTTATTTTATAGATATGGACATCAAATCTACCAAAGAAGAAATGGCTAGGCAAAGGTTGGCTTGGGCTAAACAAGAGTAGCCTAACATGTAGAGAGCCTAAGTTATGAAGAAGGCAAGCCAAAAGAAGATTCAAGAGGAGTCAGAGGTAGTTAAACTAACCTATCAAGAGGAGCTTGAACTACCCATCATTATTGAGGCAGGAAAGGCAATGCAGAATGAGTTAAGCTACCTCCATCAAAAAAGGCATGGATATAACTAGTATAAATGAACTTAAAAGAGGAATTATTTATGTTATCGAGGAACTTAAGTCGATGGTTAGACCCTTAGGGCTTTTTAAAGGTAAATATGAAGAAAAGTATTCGTTAAGTCATCCAATTATCACAAATACCTTAGAAAGGTTTTGTATCTTTCATAAGGATGAAGAACAGTTCAAGTGTCTAATGAATAAGCACTTGATGAATTAAGCCAAGATACTAAATCTTAAGGAAATTTGTTTAAGTTATTTTGAAATTTAGAAGAAAATACCTACTGACTTGGTATGTATTTATGTAGGTAGTAGTAATTGAGGCCCATTGAAACCAATGCCTAAAAGTCATTGATGCATAATATAACTAAGCTTGAGGATAGGTTGATTAAGGCTTATAAAGAGTTGGCTACATTGATGAAGTATCACTAGGATACCTTGAACTAACTAAAGGAAGAGTTTAGACTTCTCAGTGAGGCTCAAGAGGTCCTTAAGGCAGATTAAGCAAAGAATACTATGCTAGTTGATCGAGAAAAAAAGCTAGCAGAGAGGTAAGATGAGCTAAAGCAAGAGGAAGTCTCATGAAAATAGAAAAAGTGAGGCGCTCAAGCTCTAGTGAATAAAAAGATAGTCTGATTTGCTTTTACTACAATGCTAAAATTAGTTACTAAATATAAGTGCAAACAACTATATCGTAGAGAATTAGCCTACCAATAATATCATTATAGGTAAAGGTTATATCCACCACCATTTAAAAAGCTAGGACTTTTTTAGTAATGTTTGAATCTCTTAATTGCATTTTAAGCTTGACTGCTCCCATTACATCAATTTTCTTCCTTTAAACTAATAAAGAGCATCTGACAAGCTTTAATCTATTGGTATTTTAGTCAAGGGTCATATGCATTTAAGGTTAATAGATTGACCAAGCTTTAATATCTACAAGAATTCGCCTGACTACAAAATTCTTGAGTTGATGTTAAACCGCTAAAGTAATTACATTAGGAGTGCATAACCTCTTGTCATCTTTTAATAAGAATGTGATAAAAAAAACCATTGGCTCGACCATATTAGTTTGACCATTTACCATATAAACTTCTTGAACATACCTTTTGCATGTTGACGAGCTATCTTCATTGGTGGAGAATTGAATGGACATGTAGGTAAAGATAAAAGTCGTTTCCAAGAAGTAAATGAAGGTTGTGGCTTTGGAAGTTGAAATGAGGAGGGAAAAACCATTATAGACTTTGTGATAGCTTATGACCTAATATTAGCTAATAACTATTTTATCAAAAGGGAATATCATTTAATAACCTTTAAAAGCAAGCATAACAAAAGTCAAATTGTCTTCTTCGTCACAAGCAAGTCAAGTCGAGCCTTGTATAAGGATTATAAATTTATTTTAGGCAAAGCTTTAACAGCTCAACATAAGATATTGTTTTTGGATGTTAAGATCAAATGATAATCCAAAACATTGTCCCATAATGTCCCTACCAGGATCAAATGGTAGGAGTTAAAAAGGGAGAAGTGTGAACAATTTAGAATTGAGTTGAGAAATATGGAAACATGGAGGTCCAAATGTGGTAGCAAATGATATGTGGATAGACATGAGTAAAATATTTAAAAGGTAGGTCAAAAGGTATTGAGAGAGGCTAAAGGATAGGGTCCACCATCAAAGGAGTAAAGGTGGTGGAAAGAGATAGTCTGAAAGGCAATAAAGAATAAAAGGGAATGGTATAAGAAATTACCTAAATGTGAAAATGGAGATGCATATGAGCAGTATAAAATAACAAAAAAGGAAGCAAAGAAGGCTTTGAGTCAAATTAAGACATAGTTTTATGAGAAGTTAAATAAGAAATTAGGAATAAAAGAAGGGAAAAAGGATATCTATAAGTTAGCTAAGAGGAGAGAAAAGAGATGTAAAGATCTGAACCAAGTGAAGTGTATTAAGGATAAAGAGGATAAGATATTGGTGAAAGAGGATTTAAAGGAAAAGTAGAGGAGTTATTTTAAGAGTCTCTTCAATGAAAGAAATAATAGAAACCTAGCATGTAGGGAATGTAAACTATACTAGAAGAATTCAATTTTTAGAAGTTAAAGAAGCTTTGAGAAGAATGAAACTAGGTAAAACATGTGGTCCCGATAGGATTCCTATTGGATGTAGGGGTAGCTTAATTAATTCATTTATTTAACAAGATTTTTGTCTCTAACAAATGCTAGAGGAATAGAGAAAGAATATCTTAGTGTTAATCTTTAAAAACAAAGGAGACATCTAAAGCTACTCCAAATATTAAGGGATTAAGATTATAAGTTGTACTATGAAGTTGTGGGAGAGAATGATGGAACATAGCATCCAATGTTAGACATCTATCTTAGCGAACCAGCTTAAGTTTATACCAAGTCAATCTAACATGCAAGCAATATTTCTTAACAAAAGTTTAATGGAAAACTATAGAGAGATGAAGAAATATTTGCATATGGTGTTCATCGATTTAAAAAAGACTTATGAGAGAATGCCACAAGAAGTGTTATGGTGAGTTTAAAGTGTAAGAATGTGTCAATTAGATACATTAAAGTAATAAAAGACATGTATGATAAGGTTGTCATTAGTGTACGTACAGTGGGAGGATATATGAGAAACTTTCCTATCATAGTTGGACTATATTAAGGGTCAGCATTATGTCCTTATCTTTTAAATTTAGTCATGGATGAATTGATAAAAGATATATAAAAGGACATTCCTTGGTGCATGATGTTTGCATATGACATAGTGCTAATAGATGAGACTCAGACGGGAGTCAATAGGAAGTTAGAGCTCTAGAGAAGTACACTAGAGGTAAAATGGTTTTAAAATTAGAAGAACTAATACAAAGTACAAGCATTATAGGTTTAGTGAGGGCAGTAGTAGGGAGAATATAAGTATGCAATTAAAGGGTGTAGTTATACCTTAGAGCATACATTTTAAATAGTTAGGCTCAATCTTATAGAAAGATAGGGGTTATGAGGAAGATATTGCCCATTAGATTAAAGTGGGATGGACAAAATAGAGAAATACATCGATTGAATTGTGTGATTACAGATTTCATATAAACTAAAAGAAAAATTTTACCGCACTGCGATAAAACCCACTATGATGTATGAGAGTGAATGTTGGGTGATAAAGGTGCAACAAGTTTCTAAGAGTAATGTGACGGAGATAAAAATGCTCAGATGGATGTGTGGTCATACTAGAATAAATAGAGTTCATAATGAATGTATTAGGGATAAAGTTGGAGTTTCCCCAATAGCGGATAAGTTGAAGGAAGAAAGATTGAGGAGGTTTTGGCATATGAGTCGTAGGCCTGTGATGCATTTATTAAAAGAATGGATCACATTAGAGTAGACATAAGTAAAAAGGGGATCGGTAAATCTAAGTTCATATGGAAGAAAGTAATTTAGAATGACTTAAAGGCTTTACATATTTCCAAAGATGTAGTCTAAGATCGCTCTGAGTGGAAAAAGAGAATCCATATAGTCTATCACAATTAACTTAAGATTAAAGCTTAGTTGAGTTAAGTTGAGTATTGATCCCTCAATAGTCTTTTATATGATAACTATTTTCTCGGTGGAAGCTATAATATTTATCTTTATTTTTATGACCAAGCTCTTTAGAGGGTGAGGATACTATATTTATTCCCCTGAACTTTTTATCTAGTATAATGTTTCACTTTTGTAGGTTATAAAAGAGGTAAAATAACGAGTTGAGTTGCTCTAAGGATTGTTTGAGTTAGAACCAAAATGCGAGCAATTAGGTTTAGCTCAACCTCTTTCACTTTTGTCAGATTGATTCTTTTTTCACCTTATTGTCTATATAGGCCATGAGAGTAGGTTTTGAGGTTATCATCTAAGTAGATGAACTTATAAGTTTTGCCATTAATTTATAGAAATTTTTAAGGGCTTTAGACTTAGAGAGTTGAAAAACCTTTTATTTTTATAATTGTAGATCATTACATCAACATTAACTTCATGATTGATATTATTTATTTGTATTGCTACCTTATTGCATTTAACTAAGTAATCACACAATGAATCCCATTATTTGTATACTACTTTTATATAGGTATGATGAGATTTTGATGTAAGGGACTATTGAAACAAATCAAGCAATAAACAACTAAGATAGTTATATGTAATTGTGAACCAATCCATACGCTAGGTCTTGACACCATTCTTGAGCAACCCTCTCAAGAGTGAAAGGAAAGATTTTACATAATAGAGCATCTGAGAAATGATAATGTTCTAGCTTGGGTCAAAACTTATGTAGATGGCTTTTTAGATTAATGAAGTCATTATAATTGTCTATATTTACAAGCTTGAATTTTCTAGGCAATGTCTCATCCCTTACATCCTATTTACATAAGACTATGATCATATGAATGGTATTCAAAAGCAAAGTGCTCCTTAACTTGTGCTTTTTTAACAGTCCATTATCTTCTTTTGAAGAGTCTCATCATTTGGAAATAAATTTCTAATTTACTAGCTCGACTATTTATAAGCTTATAAAAAGAGGTTTCAATTTCATCTTTAAGATTGGTATATCAAGCTAAATGGTTCGTGTCTTAAGTATACACTTGCTCCTCTGAGCTGGGTAACATTGAGCTTGAGCTCTGGCTCGATAAGAGCAAGTTGTTTAAGGGTGAAGATTCTGTTCTAAAGCTGATGGGGATGATACGGTTGTAATTGTGAGCTTATGCACCTAAAGGGCACTATGTAGATTCTTCAATACAATTGTGAATTCCTCATAAGCCACTGCTATGCAATTATTAGCTTGATGGTTTTAAGGTAGTGTGCCATTAGTGTTGCCCTAAGCTTGTTCAACTATGTTTGCCGGAGGGTGGAAATGGTAGGTTATGACCTTCGGCATTGGGTCACCCTATTAATATTGGTTGATATCAACATTAAGGTTTATAACTTAAAAGATCAAGGATCATCTGTATGATCCACATTCATAGCTCCAATAGATAAGATGGGGGAGGATTTGATAGTTATGACTCTATACTTATAAAATATAAGAAGTTTAGAGAGAAATTTGGCTTAGTGTTGAATATCTATTCATATGGTTAAGTTAGCCAGTATTTTAGAATGAATATAACTATATGAGCTAGAATTGAATTAATATATGAGAGAAGGCTTTTATATAGAAGGCCATATGGTAGTGTCCTTATTTAATAAGGAGAAGGATGAGTTATCCTTTTTCAAATGAGATACCTTAGCCTTATTACTGATATTCGATTTTTGAATGGATAATGTCGGGCCTAATACGATCAATATAAACTGAACCACAATCCTGATATGATTAATATGGGCAAACTACTTACCTTATAGGTAGGCTAGCTTGAACTAACTAAGCTTGCATTATAAATACTAAGCCTAGTCTATGTTAGCTAGGATAGTATCATATATCGACTAAAATAGGATAGATTACCAAATAGATTTTTCTTAGCAAAATTGCAAGCATATATGGTAATTTTTATACAAAAAATCACTATAACATAAATGAATTAGTCAAGTAGATTTAGATCGAATAAAATTTGAGTAATATTTATTTTTATGAGTTTGGACCAAGTCATATGAGTTGGGGGTTGGGTTAGTTTATTTTTGTTTAAAGGTTAAGTTGGATCATCAAATCAAGCTTAGAAAGAAATTCAGATAATTTCATATTATTTTAGATTTTAGATCAGGTCACTCTCATTTTTTACTTTTTAAAATAAAAAAATATTTTTAAAATTTTTAAATAAAGTTTAATCATTTTAAATAATTTAAATTTGGTCATTTAGGTTGAGGTGAAGTCAATTCGAGTTGATTTGTTGGTTGAGTTATATTTGAGTGGAATTAATTGTGTGAGGGCAGTTTTATGGTTAGAATTATTTTATGATAAGTTTAGGTTGAGTCAAAAATTGCCATTAGAGTATTGATTTGAAATGGATATGCTTGAGTGAATTTTTCTAATTTAGCTATGATAAAAGATGAATATGGTGGACAACTGCAACAGGCAATGATTTGTGAACAATTGCCTAATATATGTTCCTAGTGTCATCAATTGAGATATGGGATGCATTAATGTTTTCAATTAAAGGTGATGTAATAGATTTGAATCTCAAAAGCCCATACACCTTATAGATAAAAAGTTCTATCTTAGATTCCTAATGGGAATACCAATTTAAATGTTGGTAAGAATTCTACATTGAAGAATTATGGTCAGCTACTTGTTGTCTCATCTTCTATATATGATAAATTCAAATGGAAGCAATTGAATCACTAAATTTCAAGATTATGCAAGAGTGTAATTTATAGAACATCAGTAGCAAGATTTAAAAAGGCAAGGAACCTACTCATAACAATCGATAGGTGCCAACATCTAATATTGTTATGTTGCCAAAAATTAGTAATAGCATGCCTTCTTCCTCTCGAATTAGGATTAATGTTAAAGTTATATGAGGGAATAAGGTTGGAAAGAGGATAAATAAAGGTGATAATTTTTATCTAATAAAAGTTCAATCTGAACTTGCTAAAAAAATTGCATTATCTCACCCAATCAAAAATCGAGAGAGACCCAAAATGACCCATCACTACAAGAAATCAATGATTTACATACGAAAATTTTCATCAGTAATGATGACGATACCATAATTAATCTAAATTTATTGACAAAATCTAGACCAAATGTGTTTGTCAATGAAATTCCCATTTGTCGGCAAATGTATCGACAAATTGCGAATAGAAAAGTAGTTGGTAATTCAACCTAAAAACCCAACTGATTTACTGATAAAACTCTTTTGACGATAAACTGATACCAGTCTGTTGGTGAATTAAAACCTTATATTTTGATTTTTAAATATGTCATGGGTAAATATTTAATTTTTTATTCCTCTGTCAATAACTTGTTAAGGGCTATTTAATTTTATAATATTAATATTAATTTTATACTATTTATGATATTAATTTTATAAAAGAATTACAAAATCTCAAATAATAACAAAAATATAACAAAAAAAGAAACATACACACACACACACACACACATAAAATATCAATTTTTGATACAAAATAAAACTATAAAACTAATCAGTTGTTGCATCATCCTGATCGACAAAAAAATCATTAACAAAGTGGCATTAAGATCAGATGTAGGAGGAGGAGGAGCAACTGTAGTAGAAGCACCAACAGGAGCAGTTGGTGGCTGAAGAGGAGGTAGAGTAAATGGGATAGGCATTTACAGATGAGATGGAAGAGGTATCCCAGTTTGCTGAGACGCGATGTGCATCTAATCTTTCATAGCTCACATATGTGAACCGATAAATTGGACATGAGTGTGATAGGATGTGATTTCTGAGCATGTTAGACGACTGATAAGAAGTTTCATATTTATGTATCACTATTTAATTTTTCTATTTTAAAGGTTTTTTTTAATTTCTTCTTTTCATTACCTAAATAATAGACTCGATAGCTGGGACAAGAGGTTGTTTCGTAGATATCTTCGTGTATACACACACAAAGTAATATGACATGGAGACATTCATTGATGCATGGTTGAAGATAGTTAATGTAAATCATAATTTACTTATTTTATATTTCATTTTTTCATTGATTATTATTTATATCTCTCATACTTTACAAAATACATGATAGTATTTTCTAGCATTATGAGCAGTTGTCACAATCACCTCTAAGATCCGATGAGCCTTATTAATTGGGCGAGCATGAGGTTTTCCCACCGATAGTGAGGAGTGAAGTGCGGATCTATGGTATGGGTGATCAAGCCTCTCATTTTTATGGTGAGTCCTTATGAGTCAACTTTTCTTCAACTCCACCGCCTTTTATCAAGGACTTACAATGTGAGGTCGAGAGGCAAGTAAATAGACCCCCTTGTATGCCTAGATGGACCTAAGCTAGGACCTCCTATTTGAGTCCATCTATTCAGGCTAGCTTGGCAAGAAACAATCTGAGCATGCGAAGAACTCCACTAAGTCTGCCAGTGATCTTAGGCCTCATCAAGCACTCACGTCTTCTCGCCCTTATGCTTCAACATATCCTTATACCTCAAAGCAACCTTCTTAAAGAAGGTTATCTGAACTAAGGCATCAATCACCTAGTCCAACTGAAACTACTTCTATAACAATAATAAACACAAAAAAAAATTAGTCAATAAATCAGACTTATTTTATAAATATTTAACTTTAAATTATAAATATCACTACCTTGAACTCCTCCCTGTAGAAGGTCTGCACAAATTGTAGGACCTTCTTCCAAGTATAGCCATCATGATGAATCTTCTACTTGAAGATCTTATGGCATGCGTGGAAGCATCTATTAGACGAATAAGATAAAAAAAGAAAATAAATAGAAAATACCAAAAATAATTATTACATACCTCTCGTGCTGTAAGAAATATGAGGTTATAGCTCAGGCATAGGTACTGTATAAACCTCATCCTGATATATTGGTGTCAATGGCCTTCTAGAAGTGCTAGGATCTAATGGTGTAGATGGAGCTGAAGGATGAGTCAAACTTGTAGGTAAAGTCGACGTCAAAGGAAGTCTAGGCATTGAAATCGGTGTATTGAATGGCAAAAGTGGTGGTTGAAGTGGCCTGCAATCATAGGTATATTCTTTACTTGGCGTACTGCTTGGGAAAGGTGTACTCAAATCACTGGGTATAAAATGTGTCATTTGTATGTGCATTTAAAATTATATACCTAATATAATATATACATCCCAAAATTTTTATTCAAATTTATATATTAACGTAATCAAAAACTAGATACATTGAAATTTTTTAACTTACTCTGAATCATCATACTCTATATCATCTTCATATATCATATCTTCTGATGATTCAAATTCTGATTGTAACCCATTTCATCGTCAAAATGAATATCTTCATTTTCATCATTTTAATTCGATGAACAACTTACCCAAATCATTTAAAATTCTTGATGACTCGTTCTCTGTAATTTCTATGAGAGGCAATTTTGGTCAACGTCCTCTTCAAATGGAGCTTGAGATCATGCCTTAATAACATATTCATTCTTCATTTCAATAAATGATCTAGCTTTCATTTTGAATACTACCCACCAATCAACTTTATCTTGACATACATTATGATAATGAAGATAATTCACTTGACAAGCTTGCATCGCCAATAAAAAAAGTTTGTATTTATTAAATTTGTACTTGTGGTTGATTTAGACAAGATTATAATTTTCATGCACTTTCATTCCAATATTAGGCATTAGATCGAACCATTCACATTTAAACAAAATGGTTCTTTTTATCATAGGTACAGGATACTCCAACTGTAGTACCTCAATTAGTTGACTATAATAGCCATATGCATTTTCACTATAGTTCGAACCCTTAGTACTTAGTCCATTATTGATTGATGCCTTATAGGAACCATATTTTTTAGTATGATTCTTGTACCTATTTACAAAGAAAACGAGATACATAGTCACACCACATAATGGACCTTTGACAATATCAACAATAAATTGATTTGTGATTCAATTTATTAGTTTAATTGCCTAAAAAAGATAAAGCAATGCATTACCTATATTGGTTAGAGAATAATTACACTTATAATTTACTACTGAATTATTAGCTAGTGTATACTCACATATGACTTAAACCAATATCGAAATTCTATCCCCAACTTTTTATCAACCTCATCAGTAGATATATTGGGAAAAGTGTACTTCAATATGTCAATGTATAAGTTTCATAAAATTTGCACGATATAATATTAGTATATCATTATTTTCATAATTACAAAATAAAGAGTTAAATTAGTATTATAACTTACTCGATATATTTCATTACATCACAACAATTCAGAAAAATATATGTTTGAGCTACATGATATTCTTCATTTGTCAACATTTTGCTTTTAGGTTTGTCAAATGGTTTACCTAAATGAGTGAATATCGACAAAATCCATGGAATATTGGGTATTTCAAATTTTCCACCATCATCATTTTGAGGTACTCTTTTATGCCTTATATACATATGTGGTTCAAAATAATATGAGCAAAATAATGACACTTCTTTAACTAAGTATGCATTGCATATATAACCTTCAACTCGAGCTTTATTCTTTACATTATTTTTTAAATGTCAAAGAAATCTACATCATTCAATATGTGAATAAATTAAAAGTGAATGGATTGAAATTCAAAGGACATGTATAATGGAAACAATGAATTTAATTTATCTCTCAAAAGGATACATCCATCTATATTGCACATGCCTTGTTTGCTTTGTTTTGTATGCCAAGTGTATAACTAGATGCTCCATTGAATAAAAAAAAATACTTGGAAGAAAAATCTATTTCAACTTACTCAAATTCAAAGGAATGTCAATTTCCAAACGTGTCATGTCTTCCTTTTTAATTTGCAGTGCAATGAGTTCTTTAAAAAACATACTCAACTGTGTGAGAGGTTTTCATACTTATGAACGTAACAACTCACGAAAAGCAATAACGAGTAACCGTTGTATAAACACATGACAATCATAGTTTTCCATGCTAAACAACTTCAGCTTACACATATCATTTCATCAAGCCATATTGGATACATACCCATTTGGAAATTGAATATTTTTGAGTCATTCACATAAGACTTGATTACTTTGCTTATCAAGTGTATAATTTGGCTTTGGATATTCTTTAGTTGCATTATTCTGATGTAACTTCGGACGGTGATAGAATAACTTTAAGTATTCTCTAAATATAGTATTATCTTTAGATTTCCTATTTATATTCATCTTTGTATCAAAAATATTCTCAAACATATTCTTCTCAATGTGCATAACATCCAAATTATGTCTTATCAATTTGGTACTCCAATAAGGCAAATCCCAGAATATACTTCATTTCTTTCACCCACATCTTGTTCATTTTGTTATTTGATCATTAACATCTTCATACCAACTTCAGTTACCCTCATCAATCATAATTCAATGATTTCCTTTAGCATGTCCATTCTTGACCCTATAGGCGGAGCCAGATCTTTCACTATTCAATTATTCATAAAAGCAGTTTTATTCCATTGTAAGGGATGATCAGGCGATAAGAATTTTTGAGTATTATCAAACTAAGATTGCTTACCACCATTTAGAAGCGTAAAGGCATTAGTATGTTGCATGCAATACAGACAAGTTTGCCTTGAGTACTCCATCCAAACAACATATCATAAGCGAAAAAATCACTAACAGTCCATAACAAAGTACCTCGCAATTGAAAATTGTGCTTTGTGGAAATATTATATGTCTCCACACTAATTTTTCATAACTTTTTAGTTCAACAATCATAGACTAATCAATACATCGAACTTCTATTTAGGATTGTTACGCCCTAGAACCGAAATAGAAATAAACATATATTTCTCCTTTATACACATCCAGGGTGGCAAATTATAAAGGATTAGAATAATTGACCAACATTAATATTATTATCCAGATTGTCTAAAAGGTTGAAACCGATTAGTGCACAATCCAAGCTAGACATTGTAGATTTTAGATGCAAACTATAGATTCATTCGATTAAAATGTTTTCATATAGGAGAATCTGAACAATGTTCCATCACACCACATCTTGTTTATGCTCAACATACCATCTCATATACTTGGAAGTTGTTTCAAAAGCATAAAACCCTTACAGTCTCGACATCAGAGGGAAGTAATACATTTTTTTATATAAAACTTATTTTTTTATTTATACTTGATCCTCGAGGCTTATGCTTATATCTAGAAAAATCACAAAACTTGCATGTCCTCATTCACTGTCATCACCCCAATATAACATGCAATTATTCTTATAATAGTGAATCTTATCAATCGAAAGACCTAAACATTGCACCAATTTCTTGGTGCTATAAAAACTGTCAATTATTGTATGATCCTTAAGCAATGACTCATTGTACCATTGTAAAATATCGTTGTAACACGTTTCAAATAAATGATGCTCAGATTTGATATTAATCGGTTATGCAATCAAAGATAGCTTGGAATGTTTTTTTGCAATTAGATGACAAATCCTCATTAGTTGTATCAAGCATATCATACAACTTTTGAGATGTCGGATTAGGGCTTCACTCATTCCACTCCAATGAAACTCTAGCCCAGCTGCATCCATTACCGTATTATGGTATGCACTATGTTCTGATTCACTTTGACATACATTATCAGTTAGAGGTTCATGTTCATCTATAGTTGATGTTTCAAAACCACACACTTCACCGTGCAAATACCATTTATAGTACCCAACAGCAAAACCCCTTTGCATATATATATATATATATATATATATATA
>CATIWR010170575.1:0-17272 GCA_949677035.1 Omphalea diandra | reverse complement strand
CAGCCCTTAAAGATCTATAAGAGCTCTGATACCATGTTAATTTTCACACAGAAGTCACAAACTTCAAGTGCTGGAATAACAAGTTTTTAGAGAAAAGTTGGAACATAAAACACAAGTTTCTTTTGTCATTCATCATATTAATAAAAAAAACCAGCTCATACATCTGATACAAACATGTTGAATGCTGTTTTACAGCTCATTGTCGTCACAAATACACAACCACCATGCTGTCACAGAGGCATGGTTATAGGTTCAGCTTTTTACCAAAAAACTGTTAACAAATCTCTTCAAAAATATTTTCTTAAAGTCTTCTAGAAGTATGTCAATGACCAACAGTCATAACAGTTCCATGTGTAAACCTCATATTGTATAAGCTGGGTTCTCCCCTCCAATTTGAATCTGGAATAGTGTGATCAACTGCCACTACAATTCGGGTGTACCTCCCCCATTGCGTGGAACTCATGTTTTAATCAAACTGAAATACCTTTATGGCTCTCAACACGCTTTAATGGTATAAATTCAATGGTAGACCTGAAAGTCCTACCCAAACCACCATAGAATAAAGGTTTTTCTTTTTGCTATCAAAAGATATTGGCCACGGTTGGATAGTCAGAGAATGCCCCATAATCGTGTTGAGTAGTGCTCTAAAATTAGTGGGATTTGTTTCTGTTGTTAGTGGCTAATTTTCAAGGCCAGCAGTTTCTTAATTGCTCGGTCGATTGATATATTTTTTCTATTGAGATATTTACAGTTGAGTAATGGTATTAATGGTCCATGACTTGCCTATTTTCTTTATTTAGTTGCTTATTATTAGCTAACTGTCAGTTTATTAGAAACCTATTTAGCAGGCGTCAGTCATTGTGCCAGAAATACAATTTTTGTGGTGAAACATTTTGTCGAGCAAAAGCCTTTGCTCTTTTTTGTTCAATGTTTATTTAAAAAAATCACCAACAATCTTGGTATCAACTCATTGAGTGAGAGAAAAGCATGTGCAACCCCTTCTCCCACTCAAAAGCCAAGTGAAGTCTAAAGTCCTATGGTGAGGACATCGATAGTGAACGGTTCTGAGTAAAATCTTGAAAAGTTTAACCTCAAAATTTGAACATATGGTTGCTGCCATTAAAGAGTCTATGGAGCTATCTGCTTATTCATTTGATGAATTATTAAGTTCTTTGTTGGCTCATGCATAAGTAGGACCTATGAAAAGGTTGAGCAATAGGAATTTTAGGTAAAGTAGTCTTCCTATAAAGGGAAGTCAGATAATTCAGGTGGCCATGGATAGGGCGAAGGAGGTTTTCGAGGTCGATTTGATGGGAGAGATAGAGGACAATCTGGTGAGCAGAGACAATTCAAAAATTCAGTCTAGTGCCGCTGCTGCAAAAAATAGGGGCATAAGGAGGCTGATTGTTAGACTAAACAGAGAGGCAAAAGTAAACAAACTTTAGAGGGAAGGCTGCTGAAGAAAGTAACTTGTTCATGGCCTGTTCACCTATTAATGATGCCCTGAATGGAGTATGGTTCATGGACAGCGGATGCTCCAATCATATGTTCGAAACAAGGTCGTTGTTTAAAGAACTTGACGAGTCCCAAAAAAGTGAAGTTTGGCTCGGAGACAATAAGCAGATGAAGGTTGAAAGGAAAAGTGCAATTGCCATCAAAACCACACATGGTAATGTTAAACTCCTTCATGATGTGCAATATGTCCCTAATTTAGCTCATCATTTGTTAAGTGTTGGGCAATTCATGGATTGTCGATATTTAATTGTGTTTGCTGATGGATGTTGTTTGGTTTGAGATAAGATTTGTGGTCAGTCTATTGTACATATTCTAACGTCTCAATACAAAATGTTTCCCCTTGAAGTTGCAAATATGGAAAATTATGCTTTAGTTATTAAAACTAATGATGTAAAAATTTGGCACTTGCGTTACGCGCATTTGAATCTAAAAGGGCTAAAACTATTGAGTCAGAAAAATATGGTTGTTAGGTTGCCTAAAATAGATTGATTTCTATGAAGGATGTGTTCATGGGAAGCAAAGTCGAAATTCTTTTCCTACAAATAAGTCATTGAAAGCTTCTGTTTGTCTTTAAATACGGTAAGTCAATGGCTGTGGTCCAATGAGTGTTGAGTCTTTGGGTGGTAGTCGATATTTTTTATTGTTTAGAAATGATTACAGTCATATGAGTTGAGTGTATTTCTTGAAAAACAGGTAAAAAACTTTTGAAAATTTCAAGATATTCAAGTATTGGTGGAGGAGAATGGGTACTGCATAAAAGCTCTTTGTTCTGATAGAGGTGGTGAATTTACTTCTAACAAGTTTAATTTCTTCTGTGAGCACCATAGAATTCTTAGGGAGCTTACTACACCATGCGCTACAAAATAAAATGGAGTGACAGAATGAAAAAATTGAACTGAGGTGGAAATGGCTAGAAGTATGATTACAACAAGCAGTCATCTGAAGCAATGTTGGGCAGAAGATGTGGTGGGCAGTTGTGTATCTTCTGAATATCTCACCCACAAAAGTTGTTCTAAATCGGACACCATATGAAGCATGGAAGAGTAAAAAGCCACAGGAAAGTCACTTGAAAATTTTTGGTTGTATAGCATATGCTTTGATTGCTCCTCCCTCTCGCCACAAACTTGATAAAAAGTCAAAAAATTGTGTTTGTATTGGCTACTGTCCTCAATCCAAAACAGACAAGTTACACAACCCAGTGAGTGGCAAGTTTATTATAAATAAGGATGTCCGATTCAATGAAGCAGAAACTTGGGTATAGAACAACTGTAACAAAGTACCAGCAGTACCCCAGCTTATAAAAGATACATATGATGCTTTTGTAACCCCTATAATGGAATCTCTTGAACCAGGAAGCCTAGTTGTTCCGTCTGGTGGCAGCAACTCATCTTCAACTCCTAGTAATAGCAGTTCATCTCTAACAAGCTTCAATTCTGAAATTCCTCCATGAAAATTAAGATCCTTAAGTAATATATATGCCTCATGCAGTTTTGCCTTCTACAAACAGTTAGACACGGCAAGATGCAATAAACGATGAGATGTCAGCAATTCAAAAAAATGAAACTTGGGAGTTACTCGATCTTCCGAAAAGGAAAAATGTTATTGGTCTGAAATGGGCGTATCACATGAGGTGCCATGCTTATGGAACTGTTAAGAAGCACCAAGCTCATTTAGTCACTGAGCGGTACTCGCAACAGCAAGGTGTTGATTTTGATGAGACATTCTTTCCAGTTGCTTGCTTTGAAATGGTGAGAACTTGTCTAGCCTTAGCAACATAATCAGAATGGTCTGTGTACCAATTTGATGTCAAATCCACCTTCCTAAATGGCAAATTGAAGGAAGAGGTTTTTGTCAATTAACCTGAACGCTTCGTTACTGTTGATTAGAGCAAAGTACATAGATTGAAAAAGGCTCTATATGGGATCAAGCAAGACTTGCGAGCATGATACAACAAAATTGACTCATATTTCTAGGAAAATGGATTTGAAAAAAGCAAAATGAATTGGCTCTTTATGTAAAGAAGCTAGGTAACTCTAATTTCTGGTGGTTTGTCTTTATGTTGATGACATGATTTATATGCACTCTTGTGAGTCAATTATTGTTGAATTTAAGTCCTCCATGATTAAAAAATTTGAGATGTCTGATTTAGGATTATTGTATTGTTTTCTTGGGCTTGAGGTGAACTAATGTGCTGATGGAATTTTTATTTTTCAACGTAAATATGCTACTAAGCTATTGAAAAGGTTCAATATGTTGAATTGTAAAGCAGCCCCGACTCCCATGAATGCGAATGAATCACTCAAATCAATGATGGTACTAATTTGTCAAGTGCAAAGTACTTTAGGATATGGTTGGAGGTTTGAACTACTTGTCTCACATAAGGTCGGACATTGCATTCTCTATCAGTGTAGTCTCAAGATTTATTCACAGGTCATCAATGCATCATCTCAGGGTAGCAAAGAGGATTCTTGCTTATGCTATTGGAGCTATTGATTTTGGAATTTGGTACTCAAAAGTATCAAATTCCAGGTTATTAGGCTTTACTAATTGTGACTGGTAGGTTGTTTGAAAGATAGAAAAAGCACCTCTAGCTATGTTTTCTATCTTGGTTCAGGTGCTATTTCATGGAGTTCAAAGAAGCAAGAGATTGTAGCTCTGTCATCTTCGAAAGCAGAATATGTTGCTGCAACAACATCAGTTTATGAAGCAGTTAGGCTTAGGAGATTATTAGCTGATTTTGACCAAGTTCAAGAAGGTGCAACCCAGACATTCTGTGATAATAGGGCAACGATCGCTATGATTAAATATCCATCCGCTCATAATAGAACGAATCGCATCGATATTCACTATCATTTTATTTGAACATTGGCAGCTGAAAAGAAGATTGAAATAAAGTATTGTGGTAAAAATAATCAAGTGGCTGATATATTGACCAAATTGTTAAGCACAAGTTTTTGTTGAGTAGTGCTCCAAAATTAAAGGGATTTGTTATTGCTGTTATTGGCTAATTTTTAGGGCCATCAGCTTCTTAATTATTTGGTCAATTTATATGTTTTTTTCTGTATAGATTTTTTTTAGTTAAGAGAAGTGGTACTAGTGGTCCATGTTTTACCCACTTTTTTTTTTTTTTATTTAGTTGCTTATAATTAGCTAAGTGTCAGTTTACTGTAAAGCCTAATTAATGGGCATACGTCATTGCGTTAGAAATGCAATTTTTATAGTAAACATTTCATCCAGCAAAAGCCTTTGCTTTTTTTTTTTTTATTTTTTTTATTTTTTTGCTTTCTGTTTTTATTAAAAAAAATCACCAACAATTCCTCTATAGACGATTCAAAATAACGTGATCATAATTTTTCATTGAATACAATGTTACAAGGAAATAGTCGTCACTAATGTCTGTCACAATAAAGGTTAATCCCTCCCACAATATGCGTAATCTGCCCGCATTGTTCTGTAGCCAATACTTCTACCTAAAAGTCCCACCACGAGAGCATATTCATAGGGTTTAGTTAAGATATTCTTGGCTTTGTTCATAAGGGTGATAGTCAGTATGACACCTGATTTGTCAACAATAACATACTCATCCTCAATTTCCCCATATTCCGTATCTTTCATGGCCTCCTCTGAGTCGGTATCCATTCTCAAACTATTTCAAAGATCTCATCTTAAGTGTGAAGGAGCATCTCTTCATAGGTTTGTTTATAAGGGATGTCAACCCCGTCTCCCTCCTTCATCCTATTTCAATTTAACCTTTTTAGTAAACAATCATCTTCTTGAGATGGCGTTGGATTCTTATCGAGTGAAGACTCCAGGGAAACCTCCAAAGCAGTTGCCCGAGTTGTCTCCATTATGCACAAGTAAAACTCAGGTTCATAATTGACATATTCATTAAAAAACACTAACTTTTTCATGAAAGGAATAAAATTAATGTCAAGATCTCTCAAAAAAAAAAAGTCAAGAGGCTTTTATATTAATCTTTTTATTATAATGTTTATTCCTTTACGTCTTGCTATAATTTTAAAATGAGTTATATTTCATTTAAATAAAATATTATAGGAGAAATATAAATTTGACCTTTTGCTCATATATGGAAGGGTTTCAATCCAAAAAATATAATTAACACAATTTATTATCATTATAAATCTAATTTAAGGTATATTTGCTGAAAAAACTACATTAAATTTTATATTATATGGTTACTAATAACAATTCTTTCTCCTTACCACAATATTATACATTTTTGTCTTTTAATTTATTTTTATTGTTGATATCATAGTTAAATTATTATATAGCTCATTTAATTAATTTAGTTAATTAAATGGACTTTTTTTTTTTTAAGAAAAGAGGGAAAAACTTCATTAATCAAACTCGAGGCCAAAGCTTTAATCCCTACTGACAAGTATTTCTATGCCCTGAGGAGTTTTCTCAATCCATACAAATTCATAGCATTGTTCCTTCTTATAGTGAGCCAATGCATGGGCCACTATATTTGTTGTTCTTCTTACAACTGTAAACTCATGCACACCAACCTCTTGAGAAAACAACCTACAATCATCCAACACCAAATCCAAGCTAATATCATAGCCAACTCCTCCCTTAAGAGCCTCTATCAAGCACTCGTTATCACTCTTAACACTAAATTCTTTAAGCCACATGCTAAAACATGTATCAAGAGTCCATCTAAGAGCCATTCCTTCGCCCAGCGTACTATTTCCATGGAAACAACATCTTTTAGCACTTGGAATCAAAACAGCACCGCTTGGATCCCACAAAACCCAGGCCGCATGTCCCATCCTTATAAATTGTTGCATCAGAGTTCAACTTCCCCATTCCACTACTAAGGTAATTCCAGCAATCAGCTAAACTATTTTCTACATGTCTAGCGTTACATCTCGGCTGCTGCATTTGATAATGTAAAAGAAGGCCTAGAGATTGATCAATTACCTCCTGAAAGCTGGTGGAGTGATGCTCAAAACATGCCTTGTTACGTGCATTCCAACAGGACCATGCCAGCATACAAAATAAGTTAACATAGTCCGGAGGAGCTTTATCCATAAACTGACCAAGAAGGAGATTGAAACAATCAGTCCCCACGCTATCAATATTTAGCCGCAATGGAGAGAAAGCCCACACCTGTTTGGCCGAGAAACACTGACATAATAGATGAGATAACCATTCAGGAGCCTCACCACACAGAATAAAAACATCATCCACACATCCTCCATGTTTAGCAAGATTAACTTTTGTAGGTAGAGTATCAATAGTAGCTCGCCAAATAAAATGTCTAACCTTAGGCGGTATTGACAAATGCCATATTTTCTTCCATACCGGGTTAATAGAGCTAAATGAAAGCCTACAACTTTGTGCTATTCAGATCAAGTTGTAAGCCACATGATATGTCGATTTCATTATGAACGACCCTAATTTTGTGAACCCCCAAACACATTTATCGTTTGGAAACTGAGAGCTTAAGGGCATACTAATAATATGGTCTGCATCTTCAGGCGTGAAGGTAAGCTTGATCAATTGAGCATCCCATTCCCCACTATTCTCATCCATCAACTCATGCACCTTGCATCCCCATTCAAGCTATTTGGGATATAAATAGGAGATACAAAATGGGAACTCAGAATCCATTTATCCTACCATATCTAAATCTATCTCCCATTTCCAATTCTCTAAGCTACCACTGCTTTAATTATCAGTTTTGAAGCCATAAGACTCCTCTATAGATAACTTGGTTGATAACCCACTATTGCTTTATCAAAAATCACTCTTGGATGATACTTGGCCTTCAACACCCTTGCTGCCAGCAAATTTTGGTCATTGTTGAGGCGCCACCCTTGTTTTGCTAGCATGGTAAGGTTAAAACAATACAAATCTGTAAAGTCCAATCCACCCATTGCCCTAGAAGTAGACATGCGCTCCCAACTCACCCAATGAAGCCCCTCTCCCCATCCATCTGACCCCACCAAAATTTTGCAATCTCCTTTTTAATGTCTTTATACATAGAAATAGGAAATAAAAAACAACTCATAGCATACGTTGGTAATGCTTGAACCACCGCTTTGAGAAGTAATTCCTTTCCAACTTTTGATGAACTTCGTTCCTTCCAAACCTTCATTTTCCCAATCATGTGATCATGAATAACCTTGAAAATCTCTTTCTAGGATCTACCTATCAACTCTGGCAGACCTAAGTATTTATCATGTCTTTCAACTATCCTGACCTTTAGACGGTCTCGCAATAACAGTCTACATTCTTCTAGAACATTTTGACTTATTGAAGCTCTGACTTCTCAAGGTTAATTTTCTGACCCGAAGCCTCCTCATAAGCATGTAGAATTTTTGAAATACAACCACATTCCTGAATCACTGCTCAGGCAAAGAGAATACTATCATTTGCAAAAAATAACCATCGATCCTTTTCTCTCTTTCAGCTAAGAAATCATTGATGACAAACCCTATGCACAAGTCAACAAAAGATATGGGGAGAGTGGGTCGCCCTGACGGAGTCCCCACTTAGGTAAAAAAACTTTGTTGACGCCCATCATTAATAAGCAAAGCATTTGAGACAAAGGTAACACATCTCATCGTTAAGTCTACCCAACTATTCGCGACTCGCAGAAAATCCCATGCCATCCTATCGTAAGCTTTACTCATACTAGTTTTAAAGCAATGTTCCATCTTCTGCCCAAAACCTTTTTCCTCGTGGAGTGAAAGATCTTAAAGGCAACCATCGCATTGTTCGTAATTAATCTATCCGGTAAAAAAACACTTTGAAAAGGAGAGATTATACTAGGAAAGATTAATTTCAAACGATTTGCATGTCTTATTGATTATCGGACAAATGACATTACAAAAGCTAATGGGTTGGAAATCTTTTGAAAATTCAGGATTTCAAATTTTTTGGGATGAGAACAATGAAAATATATCATGACCATGATTAAGGATAGCTAAAACAGTATTGATCACATCAGCACCAACAATATGATAATATTTTTGAAAAAATAAAGGTGACATACCATTGGGTCCAGGAGATGTTGAAGGATGCATCTGCTTCAAAGCTCTATGAATTTCATCGACTTTGTTAAGTTGGAGTTCATGTCGTCACAGACTCTTCGATTAGTTGTGTCTAAGACTTTATGCATATTCATTGGACCAGCTATTTTAAAAATATTAACAAAATAATCCGTTGTAACATGCACCACTTCTTCTACCTCTTTGCGCCATTCTCCAGCCTCCTCTTTGATTTGGTCTATCTAATTTCTCATCTGCCTTTGATTCGCTATATTGTGGAAAAAAGACGTATTTTTATCCCCATCCTTTAACCCCGATGCCCAACTTCACTGGCACCATATTGTCTCTTCTAACCTTAACAACCGTTGTAACTCCTTCTCTAATCTTTTACCTTCAGTAATATTCTCCACACTCTGGTTTTTTCCTTATATTTTTTCATTCTGAGCTCTCACCACTTTTAACGCCCTAGATACATTACCAAAAACTTCTTGATCCCGCTTAACTAAATCCCTCCAGCAATTTTCTATCTTCTTTATAAAATTATCTATGACAGACCCCCCTACACCAAACTAGCTCAATTATTCTCACATTCAGCATGCTTTGTCCGCATTTTTCAAATCAAAACAACTTCTTTCTTCACCCTCCCCCTCCATGCCCTTTTTTTTTTATCGAATATGAAGAGTAGGAAATCAATAGCGGGTTGTCATTTAAGCTTATGCGTGGGAGGTGTCAAACCTTTACAAGATGAAACAAGATTCAAAAGCCATCACCCAATCCAACCTCTCTTGAATATTAAATATTAAACTATCCACTTTGACCATTTGTCCATGTATAGCAACGGCTTGTAAAGTTCAAATCATTTAAGCCCACTGCCTACATAATATCACGAAAAGTCCCCATTACAGCTAACAACCTATCATTACACTCCACTTTCTCATGACTCCACATTATTTCATTATAATCACCACACAGCCACGGATCTAAAATAGTATTATACAATTGACAATTTAACTCCCATGTCTTCCATTTCGAATCGTGTTCAAACCAACCATAAATCCCAGTAAAAACCCATTCACTAACCATGCCTGCACTAGCCGCTATCATAGAAATATGGTTCTAAGATTATGAAAGAAGTTGCATACCCACATGATCTTTCCACAACAAGCATGAACCCTCATGTCTATTATTGCATTCCCCTTCACAATCAGCCGAAAAAACACCCATCAAACCCAAGGAAATAACTATTTAACGTCTTCATTTATGAACGTTTTAGTTTCATTTCCATTAAGAACAACACACTGGGAACTTCAGTACGTATTATATTATGTAGTGCTTGAACTGTTGCTCGATTCCCAAGCCCACAACAGTTCCAACTCAAGGTAATCATTGTACTCGACGAGGCTGGTGCCCAGCTTCCACCGTTGAAAATTATTGTTGGAAAATAGTAGTAAGTTCCCCTTCTTTGTTATGCTTAACATTGTGTTTTTGCTCTTCATCCTCAGTCTTATTAAACTTCCTTTTCTCACTCAACCCAACTTGTATCACAGGTGAAGTTTTAACCATGGCCACATCATACCGAGGTATTATTCCAATTGAACTAGCTGAAATCTACTTTTGTTTTTCACTCTTCACCATCTTCAATTTAGGTAGTGAGGTATTTTAGTAAATGTTGGTAATGTTTTACAAGGGAAAAGGTGTAGGGTTCTCTGTGTGAGGTTAAAACTGATGAATAGAAGGTCCAACATCATGGTTTCAAAATGGATTAGTAGGTGTTTTCACCACTATGTTCTTCACATGTTATGGCGTAGGTTGCAGGTTTTAAGGTATGGGAGTAGCATGTTGTTCCCTATCGCCACCCATGCTCAAAACTTTTGATGCATGGTTTGATTCTGGTGAAGTGGGTTTAATGACTAGGTAAGGACTATTGGATAGATCCGTAGGGTCCACCGGTTTTTCTAAAGGTTTTAGCTTAGCTAGAGATTCCACCTTTGAATTATCTGGTAGTGAGAGTGTTAGGTCTAGGGATACTTTAGGTTCATGAGTTTCATGGGTTTTTAAGCAGCGAGTGGTTACATTAGGGGCTTGGATGCTAACCACTAAGTTACAAGTCATATGTTTATTGGTAGACAAGTCAGGTAAAGAGCTTGGCTTAGGCAACATGGTTTGGTCATAGGTCTCGTGTTTGGAAGATGTGATGGAGATTACATCATCTTTGCTCATGTTAAAAGTTCAAAATCTGCCCAACGCATCATTGAAACAAGTGTCTTTTTCTGGTAAAGCTCGCAACACAACAGTCTCCTCCTCTCCTTCTTGTCCATCTCCACTATTTCCTTTACTCCGATCACCACAACCAATTTGAAATAATGATCTTTTAACCACACATTTCATCTCGCCCCTCACTGCATCACTCTTCACTCTCACCTCATTTATTGGAGATGCCCTCAACTAATCTCCATATGGCATCACAGTTTCATCCACCCTTTCCATTTCTTCATTTTTCATCCAAGTTGCACAATTCCTCCAAAGCTATCCTAACCCCCACATAGATAACAAAAGGATAAGAGTCTCTCATATTTTGAAATAAACCTACAAAGCTACACCTTTCCCACCCCTCACTCTTGTCCCCCTCTTTAATGGCCTGGTTAAATCCACAATCACTTTCACCCTAATATAATGACTCAAACCCTTGAGAGATTCATCATCAATTGCAATAATCTCACCTACAACAATAATTCGAACTGAGGTTTTTGTCCTACCTTCCATAGGCAGATCATATACTTTTGTCCAAAAGGAACAATTTGAAAGACCATCTGTGATGGCTGAATTTCTCTATCCACCTCCTTTAAAACCAAAACATGTTTGTCAAAGTGCCATCGTTCCATAGCCAGAACCTTCTTTTTATCCTTCTTATGATGAAATTAGAATGAGTATAGATTTGGGTAAATTTCCTTCGCCTCCATACCCATTAATGGTCTCCATAACTTCTTCATAGTCTCCAACAACACAAAGGCATTAAAATTTCTAATTGCCCATATTCGGCCAATAAGGTAAAGAGATGATAGTATTGCAACAATTTTCAATCCATTACCAACCTCTATCACCACTTCCTCACTCTCTTCCTCTATTAGATAATTATCCTTATTCATCATTACTACGAAGCATAGACACCTGGACACAGTTGATCTAAATACCATGAAGACACGAACACAAACAAAATAAAAACCAACACAAGTGACACTAGACATAGAAACTAAGAAAGACATACATGACAAAGCTAAATACAAATAAGGCTTTGGGAATTGATAGACGAAGAAAAAATAAAAGAAAATAAACATGGAATAAAATGAAACCGTGAATTGGGAGTAAAAGGACAAGATCATGTAAGCAACTAATGATAATGCATAGAAGGATTAATTACAGAAGAAAGCAAGAAAATCAAACCCTAATCAAATAGATTAGAGACGAAATTCCTAGGAAGGAAAATGGAGAACCTTAAGAACTAGGGACATGCTGCAGTTGATTACGTATTCAATTATAAGGTCTTGATGTTAGTTAAATGAGACTTTGATTACTTATTAATTAGTAGTCCAACCTATAAAAACCAAGTTACAAATGCAATAAATTTGAGACTCTGTAAAAGAGATGGTAAGAGAGTGTAGAAGTGGCCAAGCCATATCAGACATGATTCATTGGAGTGGACCTTTTTTATATGGTGTTTAGTTGAAAGTATCAAGCATAGTTATGTAGGGTCACAAGAAGAAGAAATTACTTATCAAATCACTCAAACTGATGCCCAAGATGTGGTAGGGATAGGAGAAGGAGATGGAGACGTACAATAGATGGTGGAAGGGCTTTAAAATATAATTATTCAAGGAGGAGAAGTGAGGTTAGAAAAGTCAAGTATTTTATATCAATGAGTGCCTCAATTTTGAGGCTGCACTTGAATAATTGGAATCTTGCATGCTAATTTTACGTTTTATTGACCATCGTGGGATCAAGAGGATGGTGGTCATACATTAGTCAAAGAAGATAAAAGCCCCTTTTTCAAAGTAGTGGTCAGCAGAGGACCAAGGCGGGATAATACATTAGTACCATCCCTAGGTAAAATATGGAGTCCCCACTCAACTTTGGTTGGGATAAGAACTCGGGCAAGGATAAATTCTGAGATACCTAAATTATTTAGAATGCCTAATTTGTCTTCAACCCATCAGAGATCTGGTTCTAAAGTTGGATATGACTTGAGGAAGAGATTAGACACCCTTAATCGCTCGGATATAGGGATCTGGCCTTCGAGTAATCAATGGTTCATTTTTATACCTTATCTTTATTAATCAATTTCTCATTTATCCACCTAGGCACATCCATCTAAACAAACCATCAACCATATCCATCAAGTATACAATGCATGAATGATATGCACAATGCAAAAAAATAATAAATAATATATACAGTGTGGGGATGGGGGATACACATCCAAATGGTGGGATTATCATGCAATTTACTTAAAATAATATGAAACATGTATTAAATCAATCTTATAACCTATAAAACGAAGCAATATTAGTCCACGAAACATAAATAAAATATGAGAAAAATATCCTCTAAAATCTACTTAGAATGGACAATCAAAGAAAAAGCATACTACCTTATCCTTGTAGCTTATGGTCCTAGCCTATTAATCCATAATATTCAATGCTACTATCCATTAGAGAGCCTAATCTACTAATCATATTCATTAATAAACAGAAGCATGATATGAAACATACCACATATAATAGCATGGAATGGCATAAATGAATAAAGCATAACGTAATAAACATGTAAATAAAGACAAAGGAACACTTAAGGCAGAATACAAGTACCAAAATTAGAGGTTGTGGGATGATAGATCCTCTCCCAACCTACCCTAGTCATCTTTGAATATTGCCAAGAGCAATAGAGGTTACACTTTTAGCCATGGAAGGACTAGTGTGCAACTAAGACAAGAGAATGACCAAAACACTAAAAAAATGTTAATAAAACTCTCTAGAAAAAAATAATAAACACTAAAATTGGGGTTCTTAGATAGTGCATCCTCTCCTAAACATCATGGATTTGGTATCCAATTCTGGCAGAGGAATAGAGGAACTAAGAAAGCTATAAGAAGGCTAGTTTAGACTCTACCAAGGGTGTAATATAATGGAATTAGTAAAAGAAGTAAATAAACATTCTAATAACCCATTTAGCAATGATGAATCAAGGTTCATAGGTATTAGAAACCTTTCTCTATCATGTTCATCCATGATCAAACACAAAATAGTAAGAACAAATAAAATAAAGCATAAGAAAGACAATATATGTGAGTCAAAACATATGTTTTGATGATCATAGCCTCCAAGAATATGGAATGAGGGCCATAGGTTTTTGTACCCTACACCATTCTTACTGTAAAAGGCCCACAAAACCATAAAAGAACAAAAAAAAAATCATAAGAAAGCAGCACAAGGCAAACTATTGAGAATAGTGTTATAAGCAGTACTGGAGGGTTGTACAGACCTCCTAGTGGTATGTACAGACCTCTTAGTGGTCTATACAAAAAATTATTTGGTTATATAATCCATTGGGCCTATTAAAACTAGAAATTGAAAAACAAAAAGAAAAAGGGGAAAGGAGTAGAAGGGGAGAGAAGGGATGAGTCCTTTGATGCCTTATGTATTATCTTTTGCCCTCAGAGACACTATAGTGTTAGAAATTTCTCCAAATGCAAAGGAAAAGAATGCTAAAAGCTAAAGCAAAGTTTGGTTTTACCTTGATGCTTTAAGTGTATGTTTGGGGTTTGTATTTTATATTTAGGTGAAGTGTTTTAGGGTTTAAGAGACAATTTTGGCAAATTTTGATTAGGAAAAATTGGCATTTCCCCTTCCTTCAAAGGGAGAGGTATTTATAAAGGGAAAAGATGTGCAATTGAGCCCAATAGCTCAAATTGCACTTGATCACTTATTTCTCATGCTCTTTAATGATAAGATTAATGAATATTCTAGAGTTTAGAGTTTGGAAGTAGTTTATGCAGACCTTAGATTGTTTGTACAAACTGTTGTTTGGTTGTACAACCCTCTTACGTTTGACAGGTTATTATTTTAGAATCTCCTTACTTTTTAGACTTTAGTGGGTTGTCTATACAACTATTTAAGTTGGTTGTATAGACCTCTATTGAAATTTTAAAGTTAGGGTTTTAGGTTTAGAGTTCTCATAGGTGGGTTTGGTTTAAGGTTTGTCTAAGTTTTTCCTACATTCTTAAGCTCTATTTCTCCTATTCTTTATGCAGAATTCAAGTAGCTTCTTGCAATTGAGCCTAATAGCTAAAATTGCACTTGATCACTTATTTCTCATGCTCTTTAGTGATAAGATTAATGAATATTCTAGAGTTTAGAGTTTGCAAGTAGTTTATATAGACCTTAGGTTGTTTGTACAAACTGTTGTTTGGTTGTACAACCCTCTTAGGCTCGACAGGTCATTATTTTAGAATCTCCTTACTTTTTAAACTTTAGTGGGTTGTTTGTACAACTATTTAAATTGGTTGTATAACCAAGTAAGTTGGTTGTATAGACCTCTATTGAAATTTTAAAGTTAGGGTTTTAGGTTTAGAGTTCTCATAGGTGGGTTTGGTTTAAGGTTTGTCTAAGTTTTTCCTACATTCTTAAGCTCTATTTCTTCTATTCTTTATGCAGAATTCAAGTAGTTTCTCATTATCAAGCTTGTATCCCAAGGACCCAAAATCCAATGTTAATAATATATAAATTTAAGGTATAGAATTTATTCAAACAATGTATAGAAAGCTAATTTTGGTGAACCCCTCTCCCTCTATATATACCACACGATTGCAAAAAAGGAAGAGGCATGGATAACCCTAAGGTTCCTTTGCTAAAATTGTCATTCATATACCCTAAATACATAACTTGTCACACTAAAGATTCAAGGTATCTCCGAAGGTTTGAAAGACTTCATCTTACATATCCCTTAGCATTTTAAAGGATAATCCATCAATACTAATGCTCCAAGGGCAAGTTTTAACTAAAAGAGCATCCAGAATCTCAACTTTCTTCCCCTCTTCTCCTTCTTTATTTTTCTTTTCTTTTACAAAAAATCTTATTTATTATAGTATGTACAAACCACTGGTTGGTCTGTACAACCCACGTTTGATTAGTGAGTAAAATTGTTTTTCTTTTTTTTTTCAACTCATTTTTCTTTATTTTTCTAAGGCTTCTATGGGTTCCTTTGTGAGCTCTAGCTACTGAATAGGGTTAGGTCTAGTACCTATGACCCTTATCCTCTCATCTAGTAAAGCAAGATTTCAAAAGGAAAAGGTTTTGTACTTGTTCTTAATGGTTTTAAACTCATCTTCTTCATGTTATTATCTTTTCCATTTCCTTAAATGTTTGTGTTATTATTGATATGGGTATAATTAGGATGGGGAGCTCACCAACCCCAAGGATCTCATGATCCTAACGCATAAGGAAGAAGAAGAAAAGGAAAAGGAAGATGAGAAAGAATAATAATAATAATAATAATAATAATAATAATAATAATAATAATAATAATAATAATAATAATAATAATAATAATAATAATAATAATAATAATAATAATAATAATAAAAGGAAGAAGAAAAAGAAGAAGAAAAGTAAACTAGTTAGGAAGGAAAATCTAAGTTTTTATGGTTTTCGAAAAAAAGGTAGGTGATTTTATTTTCTTCTCACATGAAAGTCCTCCCTCATAACATGCTAAACATGCATGATTAGTATGAATTATGGAGTAATTTGAGATAGAGCTCATATATGGAAGTTGAAGCTCAAGAGAAACAAGAGCTGATTGTGTTGGTTTTGTTGTTAAAGCAAATTTTTTTACCCATGATTTCATAACCTTAGAAGAGGAATTAGTGAAAGTGTGAATCATGAAAGTTGTAGCTTTATGCCCCCTCTAAATGCATGTGAAATAGTTTTGCATAATACGTAGTGTATGAAGATTTTTGGCTCTTTCATTAGGGCTGGTTCATAACGTACCAACATCTTCTCAATCTTGTTGTTTTCATATATTTTGATGACCTTATGTGCTAATTTAGGCAAAGTGTAAAATTTTAAATTTGTTGGTTTATATCCCTTCTAAATTCCTTTAGAAAATCTTTGCTTAATTTGTTATGTGCAAAGAGATGTTACTCTTTAATTGTGATTGATTTTGAACCTAATGAAGCCTATTTAATCTCTTAATTCTATTTTTCAATAATTTGATGGCAATATAATAGGAATTTAATGATGCGCCAAACTTGAAAGTTATAAAGTTATTTCTTATATACATTCTTGTAAAATAGTTTTTCCAAATATATCATGGTTGACGAGATATTGCTATTTTATTATGATTGATTCTCAATATGTTGAAACCTTCTCATCCTGAGATTGGTCATTTATTTTTGGTAACCTTATAACTGAATTAGATTATGTGTAAAACATTAAAAAAATATATATGTTCCTTTATATGTTTTTTAACTTCTGGTAAATCAGTTTTTCAATTGGATTTGTAAAATTTGAGACATGGTGAGAATACAAGACCTACTCAGACTGCAATTACATTGAAATAGGGTAGAATTTAAAACTTCGCCATATTTTCTATAGGTCTTATATTGACCTAAATTTTGACTATGTTGTATCACTATATGTCTAGTTTATTTAGAAAAAAGAATTAACTCATTTGGATATATATATATA
>CATIWR010170567.1:0-22149 GCA_949677035.1 Omphalea diandra | reverse complement strand
GTGAGCCATGGATACTACCATGACTACCTTCTGCTAATGCCCTATAGACATATAAGACTATGTCATATGATAATGCAAAATTGTGCAAAAGTCATGTCATGTTCATATGCATGTCCCTATGGAACATATCCCTGCTCTGATACCAATAAATGTAACGACCTTTTCATTTACAAAACTCATACTATTGATGTCCACAATCTGTAATGCTACAATCGGTACCTATCAGAGCACTCAACATTCAGGATTTGCTCATTTGCCTCGCGATGTCATACACAACGGGATTTGCACATCTGCCCTGCATATGCTTGAGGCCTCTCTAATACCAAAACTGTAACATCTAAATTCATTTGTCAAACCAATAACTGTGACATCCATTATTCTCATTTGTAAATCATCTTTGATACCACAAATTGTAACGTCACAACATGGCTACAGCTGGTACCTATCAGTGCACTCAACATCCAGGATTTGCCCGTCAGCCCCGCGATGTCATACACACCAGGATTTGCATGTCTGCCCCGTGTGTGCTTGAATCCTCTGATACCACCAACTGTAACCATCGACTTCAGTTGCAAATCATGGCATTTCATGTTCAGAAATGTATACACATTAAGGTTTATTCATCATACATATATAATCCCATATGTATTTAATGTACACATGTGTTAACTAATGTCAGGACCAGTGACCATAACTAGTTCCTATCAAATGTATGTACATGACACAAGGAGAGAGAATTGGAATTCAGTCGATGACATGTGTTTCATGTGTCTTTATGCAATACTTTATGTACCAAAGTGTCCAAAGTCTATGCTTCAGTATCTGAAAAATAATTGCGATGCGCGACTCAATGAATAAAAACAATAATCAAATTCTCATAGCATAATCTATAATCAAATATCATTAAGATACATTGTAAGTATAAAAAATAACTATGCAAATGCAAATGCAATAGCTTTGTTTTTGTCGTGATTGAGCATGGCAAACATTGCTCCCGGGATATTCATGTGATTCATGTAATATATGATTTGGGACCTATTGGTCCATTGTGATTCATGTAACATATGATTTGGGACCTATTGGTCCATCTTCCTGGAATTTGCAAGTGTTTGACAAGTCAGTCACAACGCCCTTTTAGTTCCATATGTAAGTGCTTATTCACAAATGATATGTCAAGTAATCGTTAACAACATTTAATTCTCACTTGGCCTGTATTCCCATGTGACATGTAACAATTCAATCATATCTACATGTAATAGAACAAAATCATATTATTCCCATGTAACATGTAACAATTCAATCATATATACATGTAAAAGAACATAATCATATTATAAAATTATCATATACACACATTGAATCCAATTATGGTTTTTACTCACCTTTCGATGTGACCAACCTTTATGTTAGGGGTTCTTCAAAGTATTGAGATCCTAACATTTGATACATACATGGTTACAAGTATGCCAAAATGATTATGAATGCTTGATGCATGATCCATGCTAGTGGATCTATGTTTATGCATATATTTTCCTTATATGGCAGCCTGAGCTTGCTACATGGTCATAACAATAACTCTCGATATACTTATCCAAATGGCTTGATTCTTTTTTCAAATAAACTAGACATATAATGGGACAACATATTCAAATCTAAGGCTAATATCAAATACACATAAAATGTGTTGAATTTTTAAGTTTTGTCCTATTGCAATGTCATCTCAGTTTGAGTAGGTTTTACATTCTTGGGTATATCTCCAATTGTACCTGTCCAATTGCAATAATATTCTACCATCAGTTACAAAACATATAAATGAACATTTTTCATGTTTTACTCATTATCCAATTCAGTATATAATGTCACCAAAACAAAAGACTAGTCTCGAGGCAAGTAGGTTCATAACATGTTGACAACCAGTCATGATAAAGGGAGAATATTTCAGAACCATGCTGGATTTGGCAACATGATTTCACAAGTATGTAGATCAGACATAAATACACAACTTTCAAGTTTAGACCATTATCAAATTCTGAGTCTATGGTCATCAAATTCTTGGGAAAACTGAATTAAAAGAAAGGTGGTGTGTCATTCGGGTACAAAGTCAATCCCAATCAATGAGCCATATCTCTTTTCACACAGCAAATTAATAAAGACTGCTTAACAAGGATTTAGAAGGCATGTAATCCTACAAGTTTCATGTTTTTCACATTGTCAGCATCAGAATATAAAGTCATCAAAATATAATAAAACAGAAGACTGAGATCATCTCAGTTCCGATTTGACCTAGTCCTACTGAAGGGGTCATATCTCTTCACACACATAGAATCAAGTAAAATTGTTTCATATGCATTTATATACGACATAAGGCTACAACTTTCATGTTTTGCACTTTTCTTAATTCCTCTTCTAGGGTTACAAAATTATAGGTGTAAAATTCTGCTCTAATAGTAAAATCAACAGAATCAGCTCTTGTTCTCTTGGATTACAACTTCCATCCAAGAGCTCTACTTCAATTACTCCATAATTCTCACTAACCATGCATCATTAAAATGTCATGAGAGGTTAATTCCAATTGAGAAGAAGATAAATTTACTTACCTACTATCCCAAAATTGGAAAACCTTAGGCAGCTCACTTTTCTCCCTCTCTTTTTCTTCTTCTTCTTCTTCCTTCTTTCCTTTGCTCTCTCTTTGTTTCTAGTATAACCCACGGTTTTCCCCTCAATTCTGATCCTAATTAGTAAATATAAACTTATTATAATAATATAAAATCATGGTGTTTCATTTCCATTGGTTGGAAGGTAACTTTTTCTTTTTCAGTCCCTCTTATTCACTCCTTAAGCACTTCCATCCATCTTCTAATTCCTAGATGCTCCTTATACTTTTAATTAAGCTCTAAAATGCCCTTATTTATGATGTTATAATAAGCACACAACATGAAATAATTTGTCATATAACTATGCAAACACTACATATATGTTCAAGTATCCCAAATGCAACGGTGCCATTGTCATTGTCCTGCTTTTACAATTCACATGTCTAAATGATTATTTATCCTGTGCATATATTCATGTGAGATTTCATATCATTTGATATAGTGCATATGCTCATATGTGATTTCATATCATTTGTGAAATGCATATATTCATGTGATAATGCCAATGAATAAGGATAGGGATGTTACATTTCTATTTTTAAAAAACCCATCATTTAGGGGTTATATAACCTTAATGCAGGTAACGTAACCTATCATTTTGGGCTATATAGCCCTATTAGTAGGCTATACGTATGGTTGCACAACCCTGGTTTCTTATGTGCAGACTTGCAAAGTCTTTCACTTTCCATCCGGGTTTCTGTTTATCAAGGCAATCTTATTATGTTTTTTTTTTTTTATAACTCTAGTGGTAAAATAGGGCAAGGCTAGGTAGCCAATAACCCTTATTCAATTCGAAATAAGGTTTTGATAGGTTTTTAAATGATTTTTATTATTCATTCAACCTTAGTATTCATATTGGTTTGATGATGAATGGGATTTTGTTTGGACTGCCTTAAGGCAATGACCAAGTGAGGAACCTTTAGTTCTAAGGATCTTGAGAGCTTTTCTTATGTTTGTAGGTATACTTAAAGCAAATGAATAGTATCTTGGCCATTTACCCCTTTTTCTTTGATTGGCATTCTAACATAGTTAATGGTTAGTAGTGTTGATGGATGCCTAGCTATTTATGAGTAGTGAGAGGGAGGGTTTATCAATCATATGATCTCCCTTTTGTGATGACTATTGCCTTAGGCCATTCAATATGTAACACCCATTTTTATTTATTAAGCATGGCATTAATGTCTAAGTATCCATATGTATAAAGGTTATTATATGATTTAGAAATAATCTAACATTTATTTAATGTATATAAATGTTAACAATGTTCAAGGCTGGTGAACACAAACTGATTCCTATCTAGATATTTGTACATGACACAAGGAGAGAGAGAGTTGAAATTCAGCCAATAACCTATGCTTCTTATGTTTATATGCATAACTTTATGCTTCAAAGCACCCAAAACTCATGCTTTAGTATTTGAAAAATATAATTGTGATTTACTGAGTTGTGACTCAATGAATAAAAATAAAAATCATATTCTTATGGCACAACAAACAATCAAATATCATCAGGATACATTACAAGTATAAGAATTGACTATGTAAGTACAAATGCAATAGATTGATTTTGTCATGACCTTGTAAGGCAAACACTATTCCAGGGAATTCATGTGATTCAAGCGACTTTTGATTTTACTGGTTAACATATAACAAGTGAATCATTCAATCAATAACATGTGCTAATATGACATATTAGTCCATTTTACAAGTGATTTATAAGTGTTTGATAAGCCGGTCATAACATTCTTTTAATTCCATGTGCAAGTGTTCATTCACAATGGTATACCAAGTAATCATTAAGGTCATATAATTCTCACTTGACTTGTATTTACATGTAAAATGTTACAATTCAATCACATATACACATAGTAGAACATAACCATATCATAAAATTGTCACATATACATATTAGAATCCAATTATAGCTTTTACTCACCTTTGATGGAACTAACCTTTATGTAAGGTTTGAACATCTCTATTGGGCTTTCTCAATGTGTAGAGATACTAACATTCGATACATATATCATTATAAAATGTCAAAATAGGTTTGCAAGCATGGTATGCAACTATGGTTATGTTTTATGCAAGTGGATCAAGTATTTAAGTATATTATTCTTGTATGGCAGCTAGACCTTGTTGCACTCTCACAATAATAACTTTATGTGTGTGTGTGTGTGTGTGTGTATATATATATATATATGAGTTTATTCTTGTTTCTACATAAAATAGACACATATTGTACAACATAGTGCAAACTCAAGTCAATATAAGGCCTATAGAAAATGTGGTGAATTTTTGAATTATGCCCTATTTGAAAATGATTTCAGTCTGAGTAGGTCTTATATTCCTAGCCATACATCAAATTGTACAAATCCAATTACAAAACTAATTTACCAGAAGATACATAACACATAGAGGAACATTTTTATATTACAGATTATCAAATTCCATCTATAAGGTCTCCAAAATAAATGGCCAATCTTAGGGTGAACAAGTTTCAACATATTGAGAATTAGTCACAATGAATAAGCAATATCACATCAAACATGATATATTTTGCAAAATTATTTTACATGTATATTAAACATAAATCTATAACTTTTAATTTTTGGCACATCACCAAATTCTCATTATATGGCCATCAAATTCTTGAATAACAGAACTAAGAGATTAAATAAGTTTCATCAGGTTTAGAGTTAGTCACAATCAAAGAGTAATATCTTTATCCACACAACAAATTAAGAAAAACTATTTTACAAGCATTTAGAGGGGATATAACCCAACAAATTTCATATTTGCACATTATCTAAATCAGCACGTAAGGTCATCAAAATATATGAAAATAGCCAGATTAAAGAGATTTCAGTAGGTTATGAACAAGCCTTAATAAATGAGCCTTAGCTCTTCACACACACCAAATTAAGAAAAACTATTTTACATGCATTTAGATAGGGGCATAAAGCTACAACTTGCATGGCTTAAACTTTCGCTAATTCCTCTTTTAGGGTTACAAAATTATAGGTGTAAAAATTTGTTTTAAAAACAAATCCATCACAATCAACTCTTATTTGTCTCGAGCTTCAACTTCCTTACATGAGCTCTACCTCAAATACTCCATAATTCTTACAAATTATGCATGTTTAACATGTTATGAGGGAGGAATTTCATATGCAAAGAAGATAAAGTCCCTTACCTCTTTTCCCAAAACTAGAAAAGCTTAGGGTTTCTTCCTAACTAGCTCACTTTTCTTCTTCTTATTCTTCTCCTTTCTTTCTTTATTTTTTTCTCTGCTCTCTTCCTTTTTTGGCACTCCCTCACATTTTTCCCTCTTAAATCTACTCTAAAGGAAGAGAAATTTAATTTGTATATCTACTCTAATAAGATAAAATCATAGTGTCTCACAATCATTAGTTGAAAGTTTAGTATTTCGTTTTTAATCCCTTTTCTTCACTCCTTCATCGCCACCATACATCTATTAATCCCTATATGCTTCTTATACTTTTAAATAACTAAAATGACAATATTTATGATGCTACAATATGCATACAATATAAGATAATCGGCCATGCAACTATACAAACATCACATCGATGTTCAAGTGTCCCAAATGCAATGGTGCAAGTGTCATTATTGTGCTTATCAAATTCATATATCTAAATGATCATTTATCCAATGCATATGTCATGTGAGATTGCAAATCATTTATGTAATGAATATGTTCATGTGATAATGCTAATAATGAGGATAGAGATGTTACACAATATCCTCTAAGTGTGTCATGCATTGCTTATTCGTCCCTTTTATTTGTTCATGATTCATGCATTTCAATTTTGTTTTGCTTACTAATTTATGATAAGAAAGTATGTTTATTATGGACTTAAATATATGCCTAGGCACCTTACCATGGGATACATGGTAATGTGGCTTTTGTTTAGATGTTTCACCCATTTATTTTATTTTTGCATCCTTTTGCCATTTGATTACTAACTTGATATCCTTCTTTAGATGTAGGTGTTCTTACTTATATTAGACCATGAATTTGGTATTGATCATTATCTTGCATGACTATGAATGACTGTGGTGAATGGATGTGTGGATATGTATAATGACCCCCATGCCATGATGACCCCTGTATTTCATATGACCCTCACCCTTTTTTGAATTGATAACTTGATTTGTTTAAGTGGTTTGTGATTAAATGCATGCCTAGGGGCATTAATCAAATTAGTCAATAACTTGGTTAAAGTATTAAAAACTGAACCAAAGATGCTCGAAGGCTGGATCCTAATATCTTGGTGGTTTGGAGTACCTAACCTTTTCCCAAAGCCATGCCCAATTTTCTAAACTATTCTCTAATGGGGCAAAGATGAAATGGGCCTTCTAATTAACTTAGATTAGGTTCATATTTTGCCTTCCCTGGATTCTTGTCTCAACCATAGTTGAGTGGTGACTCCACATTTTCTATGGATGGTACCAATGTATTATCGCATTTTTAGTCCCCCAATCACCATAATTTTGGACTAAGGTCTTTGAAATTATGTAAGGCCTAAAGGATCCCCTGTTGATCCAAACCTATGCCATATCTTAGGGTTATTACCAATGTAAAGACCCACATCTTCTTGATCCCTTATTGTTTGATAAAGTATGGAGCCACAAGCAAGATTCCACTTGCTCGAGCAAAACAACTTGAAGTACTCATAGTCATCTTTTTCAACATCACTAGCATCTTCTAATGGAGACACATAGTGGTCAATTGCATCACCATCATCTTTATCATCACTTGTAATCTCGCCATCCCTAATCACCATAGTCCTTTTGTTAGGGCAATCACGTTTCATGTGTCCCCTTTCTTAGCACTTGAAGTATACAATTAAGCTAGTCTTATTGGGGATGTTGGATTTGACCTTAGGTGGAAAATTAGGCTTCCTTCTTTCCTTTATAGGTGATTCAGCTTTGGGCCTACTAATGGTCTTATCATCACTTTTAAACTTGTTAGTACCAAAAGAGGAAGAGAAATTAGGCCTACAAGGCTTACCCCATTAGTTGTTTCTCCATTTTGAGGGCATTATGATACAAGTCCTCCAAATCCTTATAAGGGCACATCTTCATTTCACTTTATTTACAATGTCTTTATTGAGCCTACTGAGAAATCTTGCCATTGTTTGCACCATAGTCTTTTTAATTATAACACTAATCAGGGTAATTTCTAGCTCATGATAATACTCTTATACACTTCTAGTCCCTTGTACAAGCCTTTGTAACTTGTTATGTAAATCCCTATAGTAATGGCTAGGAATAAATCTCTTTCTCGTGACCTTTTTCCTCTCTACCCATGTACAAATAGGATCATCCCCATATTTTTTCCTACAATACATAATTTGATCCCACCTTGCAAGAGCATAATCTATAAATTTAATAATAATAAGATTAACTTTATTTTCATTATTATAATTATGACAATAAAAAAAATAAAATCTACTTTCTTTTCCTATGATAAATATGCCTTGGGATTACTCTTGCCATTGAAAGTAGGAATCTTCATCTTGATGCGACTAAGATTGTCATCTTGCTTGCTTGATCTTTGGGAAATATCTTTAATGGATTCACCTTCCTGATGATCATGTATGGGCTTTCCACATCTTGGAACCTTTGGATTGGCACGAATTATATTGGAATTGGAAGCGATTTGCATGCTCCCAAATTGCTTTCTTACTTATTTCAACTCTTCTTGCATAAGGGCCATTAAATCTTGCATATCTTTCATGTCATTCCATATCTTTTTTAGGGTCTACCATGGTTAGCAAATAATAAAAGAAATCCTCATAAAACACTTCTTTACATGTTTACACTCAATAGATGGCACTAACTCTCGTGTTTAATTCAAAATAGGCTTTTACCCTCTTGTAAGCTCACTACCCTTGCCTTTTTCCTCTCAAGTTTCTTTTCTTCAAGTCATTTGAGGGCTAAGGTTACTTATGTGAAATTAGGCCCAATTAAATCACAAAAGAGCAAAAACTAAACTTAGAGAGACTTAGAAAATAAAGGAATTAAAAAAACATATTTGATTACAAAAAAACAAATCCTTAATACCTAATTGCAATTTGAAGAAACAAAAGATTTAGAAGTTTCAAAATGGTGCTTTGTACTCAAAATTCATCGAAAATCAAGCCTAGCCCAAATGTAAAGCAAGGTACTCAAATCAACTTCTTTTGGTGCAAAAAAGTTTTTATGCAATTCTAACTTCCTTCTTTCCTTTTCTTCCTTTTCTTTTCTTTTTGACATTTTTTTAAAACTTTGGAAGCTTAAAACAAAATTGAAAACAATTACAAAGAACAACTCAAAACAATGCAAAAATCAATAAGAAGTCAAATGAAGTAATGATTAACGACAATTTCGTAATTTCACTTTATTCCTTGAATTGGATGAATAGTTTAACCCTAGACACACAAGAAACACCAAGAAAGTGATTAGACTAAAAAAATAAAAAAATTGGAAACATAAACAATGAAGAAATTTCAAGAATTATGCTAAAATTCAAAGTTTTCTTAATTTAAGAAAATTTTGATAAACTTTTAAATTTCAAGGAATTTCTTGAAGGACTCAATAATCTAAAATCAAACAAAAAATAAGTATTAATCAATAAAGAAAATAGATAGTAATGGAAAGAATCAAAGAAATCAAATTGGAACAAAGAAAACAAGTTTATTTTGCAATGTTCCTTAATTTAAGGAAATTTTGCAAAACATGCAATTCTAAATTGATTTCAATGATGAAAATATGATTTATGATGATGAAATAAAGTAAATTAATGATAGAAATATAAAATAAATAGATTGGATCATAAAGAATGAGAAGACATTGAATTTAAGCAAAAATTGATTACAAATTACAAATTCCTTATTTTTAGGAAAAATAGCATAACATGCGATTCCAATTTGATTTTAATGATTCAAGAACAATTTGGGGTGATAAAATAAACTATTTTAATGATTGAAAAGTAAAGAAAGCATAATGGACACATAAGAACACAATTAAACCAAATTAGTTGAAAAGGGAAGAAGAATACGACTTGGATGAGGCTAATTGCAAGTATGCAAGAATAATGAAATTAAAAATATCTTACTTGATTTTGAAGCTTTGGCTTTGATACCAAATGATTTGAAGCCTTGGCTTTGATGCCAAATGATACAAAAGAGGATGGATTGATCCTTACCTGTATGATTAACATAAGTCCCAATTTTATTCAATAATCAAGTACAATAAGTTTAATCTTAAAATCTCAAATAGATTTCTAGAAAACCTATTTCTAGCAATCTAAATAACAAAGATTTAAAGCTATGTTAATTCAAACCCTAAATTAACTAAGCCTATTTAAGATTAGAACTATCAAGGTTGTGAAATTATTAAGCCTTCACTCAACAATCTCGTCAAGTCAACAATCTCACTAAGTTAATTCACACCCTAAATTAGCTTCTTAAGGATAAAACTCCTTATTTTTAGTTGCTTCCAAGAATGAAAATCTAATAAAAGATCCTAAGAATATTGGCTAAGATATTCAACTAATGAGGAGAAATCCTAAAGAGAATAGGAAGACAATGCCAACTAAGCAAATCTTATAAGTATCTTTAACTTGTTGGTTTTATCTCTTTATCCACATGTTGTTGGACTTTATTTTTTGCTTTTGCCAAATATTGTTGGGCCTTGGTCACCTCCATATGTTGGGCTCCATTGGATCAAGCTAATTACTCCATTTGAAGTGTCCAAGCTCCAATCTTCTTTTAAATGGGCTTCATGCATCCTTTGCTCCTTTTGGTCCAATCCAATTGTAATTCCCTTTTGTGTAAAAGCTCCAATTGCATTCTTGAAGTTCTTTAGCTTTCTTCTTGTAATTGGGCATTGAAGTTGAAGTTGATCTTTGGGCTTGCTTTTGATGTTTGCATAAATTAGTGATGAAAAATTTTTATTGCCAATTTCATCACCATTCCACCTAATTTTTATAGTGGCATCTTATTTGACCTTTGAAACAAGTTGAATAAAGTTGAGCATTTGAACAACATAAATCAAATAAAAAGGCTAAGGTGAAAAATAAGATCAAGAACTATAAGAAGTTAATCATTCTTTGTAATCAATCTCTAAGTGTTATAATCTTATTTTTAGGATAAACTTCTTTTTAGTTTAAAGAATGTTCATATGGCATCATCTGACGCTATATACTAGAGGAAGGGATGAGGGATATCTTAAATAATTGTCATATGATGAAGTGTAGTAGACATTTTGGTCTTACCAAAATAGTGGTTAAGGTATTACAATGTGGATTTTATTAGCCTTCTTTATTTACTGATGCATTTATTTTAGTTAAGACTTGTGATATGTATCAATGAACGAGGAATATTTCAAAATGTTGTGAGATGCTTTTAAATTGAATATTAGAAGTTAAACTCTTTGACACATTTGATGTACAAGTTATAGACTTCATAAGACGTATCCCCAAATCATTCAAAAATCAATACATCTTGCTAATAGTCAACTAAGTTTTAAAATTTGTTAAAGTGATTGCAACACCTGCCATGGCAATGGTTTGGTTCTTCTAGAGGTACATATTTTGTATTTTTGGCACTTATCAAGTGATAACTAGTAATGGTGATTTCCACTTTTATAATCATCCCTAATCAAAGTGGTGTGCCAGCCCAAAGTCCTCGAGGGTTGACAATAACTAAATCTTGATGGTGACTCCATGGTTAGAGAACAAAGTCTCCATCAAAGTATAGAGGAAGAAACACCATGCTACCTTATCAATATACTCCTGAAAGCTCTAGTCAATTGCAATAAGCATAAGTTTATTAAAGCTTGAGCGCTCAAAGGTAATGCTCCCCTTTGTATGAGAACACATCCTAATAGCTAGCAATTATAATTTATTTAAAGCACTAGATAGTAAACACCAATAATGGTAGCAATTATAATTTATTTAAAGCACTAGATAGTCAACTCCCTTATTTGAGGAAGGTAAGAGGTGTCTACATAGCCATCACATCAAGTTAGGGCGATTGATTTGACAGTGCCCTTAAAAATGGAAGGAGGCTTATCTCTTCAATGTATGTAATCACTCATATGGGTGGGCATCTAAACTATATACCAGAGAGTGTGACAGTTTTGCTCCCTTTACTAAAGGGGATATCGCCCTAGAAAGTAAAAGAAAATAAATTAGTAAAACACAACATGAGCATAAAAAGGAATAACACAGTTAGCAATGTAAAATAAACCAAAGCAAAAGTCAAAAAAGCACAAAATGCTTGTCAAAAAGCTAAAAATCAAAGACCATGACAATATAAGATCTCAAATATGTGTATTATGCACAAATTCATGTAGGTGACTAACTTCTCACATTTTTGTATACACATATATGTAAAATACAAAATACATGCAAAAAACATAAAAAAATGTGATCATGCATGAAACTCTAAGCAACCATCACAAGAAAAGCCCTAGGGTATGTTCAAAATTACATTAAATAATTTTTAGACTAACATTGTTTTTTATGCTAAGAATACTAGAAATAAATAATGAAGCTCAAACAATGTTGGACATGTGTGGTGGAAACATTGAATCCATAACTACCACTGATATTACTTCATAAAATTTGGACAAAAAAGTTGTGAAAAATAAATTGTTCATAAGATTTCACAAAAATCCATAAAAATTCAAAAAATTAATCCATAAAATATCCACAATTTGCAAAATTTGGTAAAATTCAATAAAATTTTACAAAATTTTGATAATTTTAAAAAATAAAATTAATCGCACCCTACAGGTTTGTATTATGCTTTTATAAATTATTTTAAAGCTAACTCAAGTAATTTTAATATGTTGAAATGGAGAAAATTGGAAAAATAGTGCAAAGATGCAAAATGAGACAATCATCAAACAAATAATCATAAAATTATTTTGAGAATTTCACAAAGTGAACATCCAACAAGTTAGTCTAATTTTTGAAAACTAACTTAATGTTCGCATGCAGAATTAGGTTTGTGATGGTGCATAAAATTCAAAAGTGCTAAAGAAAAAAAAAAGAAAATAGATAAGAAAAGAAAAAAAAAAAAAAAAGAGAGACAAAGATTGATGGATTACCATTCTAGAAACAACCCTGATAAGGTGTGATTACAAATCATAGATGACATGCATGTCCTTACCCAACTTTAAACCCTTTGGGCACATGTTGGGAAGGATGCACTTGAGAGGTCATACTAAAGCAAAGCTACATCTTAAGATAAGAATTACTAGCTCATCATACAGGAGGTCTTCACCCTTGGGAAAGTTGGATGAAGCGTTATGAAAATTAGTATGGGTGCATCAAGGTTACAATCACAAATATGGGTGAAGGAAACATAAGCTACTATGTCAATAGAAAATTTAAATTGAGAAAGAATGAGAGAATGAAGCCTAAAAGCCAGCAAAAAGGGTTGTCTATATAGATAATCCTTCGTCTATACAAACAACTAATACCCTTTCATTTCCACTTTTTCCTAGTACCTCTCCGTACTTTTGAGTTCAATGACAATACAAATAAGTCCTTGTCTGTACAAATAACTAAACAAATTAAGGAAATAAAAGAAGAAGGGATAAGAACGACAAGGAAAAGGAAGAAAAATTAAGAAACCTGAGAGCAAACCCCTTTCTAGCAACTTTTAGAAAATGACTAAAATACCCCTAGAGACTTCAAAACCTAAAATGAGTCAAAGGAACCCAGTGTAAACACTAATGGAAGCTATCAAAATGTGACATCCACTTTCAATCTTTTGTTAACTTTACTCAATTGATTAGGTACCTTGAGTTATTAATCCATAATTAAAAATTATTTTCAAGTATATATATTAACTCATCCATAAAGTACTAAATTGATATAACATCATTAAAATTCTTTCATGTCATCCCATTATCATTAAAAGACCTTTCTTCAATTGTTTTGAACACTATATATCTTGTATCACAACATAGTAATTATTTGCAACAAAACACAAGTAATTATTTACAATAAAACATATATGGCTAAATAAACAGAAATACTAAAAGACTGGATATTGACCTAACCTCTATCAGACTGCTAGACAATTACTTCAAAATGTAGACTGGATGTAATTTCTAGTCTACTCTTCCTGAAAGAAAATTTAATCCAAATGAGTGAGCTTGCATACTCTGTAAATAAACTCTTAATGATACTTCAATCACGAATAACATGACAAGCATTTAAATATAAATAACCTATCAAATATGTATTACACAATTTATGATGAATTTTATATGCTAAACAATTCCATAAACCTAGACATGTCTCAAAATGTATAAGTCCCATTGAAAAAATACTTTAGAGAGAGTTATTTAACATATAAATGAGCATTTTTTTATGTTTCACACTTTCTTTAATTAAGCTTCTAAGGTCCTCAAAAGATGTGGTTAATCTCAAACTTTGTTGGCATAAATAGGTTTAAGATCAGTCTTGATCAAAGAGCCATATCTCTTAAAATCTAAATTATAGGAATTTAGAAAAGACATAAACATACAAATTTCATGTTTTTCACTTCACCTAATTCCCACTATAATCCCTTAAATTTCTTAGAAACCATAACCATTAGTTGAGCAGGTTTCAATAGGAATCAGTCATAGTCAAAGCGCAATATCTCTTCCTACATAACAAATTAAGTAAGAATGTTTTATAGGAATTTATATGGGATATAAACCTACAACTTTTATGCCTCATACTTTTCTTAATTCCTCTTCTAGCATTATGAAATCGTGGGTGCAACAGTCTGCTCTAAGAACCAAACCAATACAATCAACTCTTATTTCTCTTAGGCTTCAACTTCCATAGATAAAGTCTACCTGTATTTACTCCATAATTCTTACTAATTATGCATGTTTAAAATGTTATTGGAAAGGAATTCATATGGAAAGAAGATTAAATTGCTTACCTCTTTTGCCAATACTAGAAAAGCTAAGGTTTCTTCTTAGTTAGCTACCTTTTTTTTTCTTCGTCATCTTCTTCTTATTCCTCCTCCTCCTCCTTTCTTTCTTTCCTTCAATTTTTTTGCTATACCCTCTCTTATTTTTTTCCTTTCTAATATGATCCTAAAGTAAGAGAAATTCAATTTATACACCTACTATAATAGTCAAATCATGGTGCTCTAATAGGTCAAATCATGGTACTATAATAGGTCCAATAATATTGGCTTGTTACTATTGGTTGTAAGCTCAATTTTCCTCTTTCAGTCCATCTTCTTCACTCTTTCATCACCTCTATAGATCCACCAATACCCATATACTTCTTATACTTTTAATATGTTCAAAAACACCATTATTTAAGATATTGTTACATATACATAGTAGATGACAATTTGTCATGTAACTATGCCAACATCATATTCATATTTAAATGCCCTAAATGCAATGACGTGAGCATTCATGCTTATGACATGTGAGCACATATGTAAATATATCATAATTAAAATGTATATGAATTATTTTGAAAATGTCACACAAAATGCTAAGACATCACTCGAACACAAAATTCTTTACAAATGTTATATAAAAGGGCCATGAATATCCTATCTCACCTTTAAATTCTTGTTAGGACATAAAATTTCCTTCTATGCATGCTAAAAGGTCTATTGAATCATCTATTGTTATCAAAATGATCATTAGAACAAAAAATCAATTTTAGCAATTAGCAAAGAATTGTTGAACCACCATTTGCTTAAATGATTATTAGAATGCAACTTTGATCTCAGTACAAGCCAAAAGGACTGTTGAACCAACACTTCATAACAAAATAGTTAACAAAATATAGAAACTTGCTTAGTACTTTTTTACAAGTTGCTAAACTTTCATTCTTTATTAAAAATGCCACTAGAACCTCAACCTCAACCCCAATACCTACTTGAGAGCTACTGAAGGCAAACATTTGACAATAATACCTACTAAAAAGTTCCTAAGAAGTTTAGTATCTGCTAGAAAACTGCTAAGACATCTAGGACCCTTAGTACTTACTAAGAGCTGTTGGAATTGAACATTTGACACTAGTACCTGTTAGAAAGTTGTCAGGGACCTTAGAACATAATCAAGGAGTTACAAAGGAAGTTGTATCCTTGGGTATTCAATTTTTATGGTGTGTACATTTATAATAATGCTTTGTTGTGTCTTATTCAATGATCATTTCTTAAATGTCATTTTTCAAGCCCCATAAAGTAATGGTAAATTATGAACATTAGACCTTAGGTCTTAAGATGCGAGCTCAATGATGAGAAACTATTATAACTACCCTAAAAATACATGGGAAAACATTACAAAAGGAAGAAACAAAAGTTTAAAAGAAACTTTGAATCAAACCCAACCTTTTAACTAAAGCCAAACTTGAGTTTTAAAAGAAAGCCTTATATTGGTTGTACAACCAACAAACATAGTTGTATAGCTAACCACATGGCTATATAGATATGCCTTAACCCTAATAGAGAGAACCTTCTAGAACAGTTGACCTTTAACTCCTATTTCATTATACAACCAACCTCGAGTCTATAAAGCTAACTCTTTGGCAATTCAAACATCTAAGAAATGTTATTCTATAAAAGATTAATCCTATCAACTAGAGGCTAAGATTTGAGTGCAACTTGAGCCATTTAGGTTAGGTGCACCCTCCTTACGTCTATAAATACCTCTTCATTGAGTAAGAGCGAGAGGTTTGGAAACCTTATTATCAGTTTGCCAGAATCCATTCCCACCACCATCAAAATACCCTTATTTAGATAAAAAAAAAAATTGAACATCATACCTATGAACTAAAGATTCAGGGTATAAATAAAACTGAGACATGATTTTGCATCATCCCTTGCATATTGAGGATTTTTCACCATCTAAATGCCTCTTAGGGCAAGGTACACCAAAAGAGCATCAAAGACTATAACTTTCTTCTTCTTTTCTGTCATGACCTCGAATTTTAGACTGTGCTAGCACTAGGGAATGGGAAGGCTTAAGGCCTCTTAAACCCATAGTAAGCCTAATTACTCATTGTTCAAGCCCATTTATAAACTCTATAATACCTTAAACCATAAATTTATATTATTGGCTTATAAACATGTCTAACTTTCATTTACCCCATTTAGATTCTTAGGATAATACAAATAGGACATAGGGATTCAAACTAAGCTTGATCCCAAAATTTTCATAAAAACATTTTCTTATATTATACTATATTCATTTAGTTCATTTCTTATCATGCCATAGTTGGGGGAGTTTAGACTCGCCATTTGTGTCTTTTTATTCTTTCCTTTTTCTTACTTTCATTATAGATTCATCATTGAATATAAAAATCTCCCATTTGGACAATCTTAGAATCAGGGGTCCACTTAATGTCACTTTAGCTATAACATTCCACTTAATGTCACTCTAGCTTTAAGATTTCACTTAATGTCACTTTAGCCATAACATTCCTTTCATTGTCATAAGTATTCAACATTTATCTTACATGGGCCATAAATCTTAGTATACCTTAACATCATTTCCATTAATCATGAACCATAATCATTTTACATCATATTAATCTAAAACATACACATATCATATTATTCATAACTTAGACTTTGTGGAGACTACCACGAATATAAGATATAACTTAACATTTCTTAATGCTTTTATAACTCTTTCAATTTCACATATTCATCATTTTTGTAGGCAACTATGAAGAAACAATAGTGCCTTAATAATATATGATAAATAACTTAAAACCTTCATTTATAGCCTTTAACCTTTATCCATCAATCATGATATCAATCTTATGCTTAACATGTAAAATAATCTGTGTATTGGAGGTAAGCTCTTAATAGGAAACTAAATGAGGGATTCATATTGTCCATATGCATGCTAATATGCCTTTACATGAATGTATCTCTAGCTATATGGCACATCATCTACATACATCATTTATAATAATAAAACATTGCATATATGGATAGTCAAGTCTAAGGGAATCCTTACTTGGTCTACTTATCCTTCTCACACATAGGAGTTGCCTCTCTAACTGTGTTCTCTTGAGGGAGTTGCCTCTCCAGTTGTATCATCTCGAGGGAGTTTCCTCTCCAATTGTGTCATGCATACGTAACATTACATTCATTTCACATAGGTATAATCTTTGCATAACTAACTATGACTCTTTAAATTCCCACTTCTTTCCTGAACTACCCTCACATCATATGACACTTAAACATAACATTGCATAATGGCATTTCATTTCATAAGAATGAATATGACTTTCATCTAAACATAGCTTGGCCTATTATGGCTTATACATTTAAACTCAGAATGCTTGTATGTAATGGACAATGAAAGACAACTAAAATTCCTCACCTTTCACTACAAGCCATAACATTTCTTTACTATGGTTTTAATCTTTCTTTATCTCTTTGCCTTAGCCTTATTTGCTCTTAGCTTTATCCTTGCTTGCTCTTAATCATCTCACCCACATACATGCCTAATCATAGGCATGCATTACATTATTACTATAACATATAAAATATGGAGAGTTACTCAAAGTCATCTAAAAAACAAATAACATATATCATAATGGAATAAAAGCTTTTATAAGAACAATGATGTCCTAACATCAATTAAGCATACAAACCTAACTTTCATTGACTCTAGCTTATAACATAACTATTATCCTTTATACTTCACTTAATGTCACCATTTTCCTTGTATCTCATTCATAATGTCAACATTAACACAAACATTAAATCATGCAACAATCCATAATTATAATCCATAACTTATTTCATGATCATCAATTTATACTTATAAATTCATTAACAAACTCAATGCTCATCATAGCCCATCCATATACTTATAAAGACATTAATGTATTATCCTACCCTAATTAAATGAAGAACATCTCCTCCATTCACACATAACATTAATCATAATTTCTAGAGTGTCAAACAATATAAAAAAAAATCAATTTAACATCAATTTTCTTCTTAAACATAATTCATTTACATAAGGACTTCATACAGGCTATTAAGACATCAATATTTCCTCTATCTTAACCAAGGTGTACAATACCATTAAACTTTTAATGGTCATGTTAAACATAAATATTAGGATGCTAATTAACATTTAAAAGTCAATAATCATTAAAAATTCATGTAATCAATCCATATACATCAACACCTTTCAAAGCTCAAATTGTATACCACATCAATATTGCCCTTAGTTCTTCCAAGGTGTGAAATGCAAATTAAACTCAATCCTCTTCTTGAACATGAATACAAGATCACTAATTAAAATATAATTAACTATTAATCATTGAGAATTAAAAGAAACAACCCCTATACATCAAGCGCTTCTAAGACTCCTTTTGAAGTCAACTTCACTTTTCATATCAAACTAGCACCAACTTCATCTCTTCCATAACCATCAAGCTCAAAAATACCATAAAAACACTTATTAAAACATAATAAAAATTCCCAAGGGTAGATTATAGATTAATTTAGATAAAAAGAGGAAAGTCACCAATTTGCTTGAAAGATGAAAGAAAATGGATGAGCAAACTTGATTCACGTTACTTGATTCGATAGTCATGGCTGAAGAAGAGCTTTTTATGACAACCGTGTTCATTTGACAGAACTCATATGGCTCTGATACCAATAAATGCAATGACTATATTCATATTTGCTCTGATACCAATAAATACAATAACCAATTGATACCACTGAATGTTAGCTTTTTTTTTTTTTTTTGCTACCACAATCTGTAATGCTACAATCGGTACTTAACAGAACACTCAACATCCGGGATTTGCCCGTCGGCCCTGTGATGTCATAGACACTAGGATTTGCATGTCTGCCTAGCGTATGCTTGACCCTCTCTGGTACCAAAACAGTAACATCTAAATTCATTTGTCAAACCAATAATTGTGACATCCATTATTCTCATTTGTAAATCAGCTTTGATACCACAAATTGTAACGTCACAACGTGGCTACAACTGGTACCTATCAGAGCACTCAACATTCGAGATTTGTCCGTCAGCCCCGCGATGTCATACACACCGGGATTTGCACGTCTGCCCTGCATGTGCTTAAACCCTCTAATACCACCAACTGTAACTATCATCTTCAGTTGCAAATCATGTTATGTTCATAAATGCATACTCATTAAGGTTTATTCATCATACATATATAATCCCATATGTATTTAATGTACATATGTGTTAACTAAGGAAGGACCAGTGGCCATAACTAGTTCCTATCAAATGTACGTAATGACGCATGGAGAGAGAGTTGGAATTCAGTCGACGACCTGTGTTCCATGTGTCTTCATGCAAGACTTTATGCACCAAAATGTCCAAACTCTATGCTTCAATATCTGAAAAATAATTGCAATTTGGTGAGTCATGACTCAGTGAATAAAAACAATAATCAAATTCTCATGGCATAATCTATAATCAAATATCATCCAGATACATTGCAAGTATAACAATTGACTATGCAAGTGCAAATGCAATAGCTTTGTTTTTGTCGTGATCGAGCAAGGCAAACATTGCTCCCAGGATATTCATGTGATTCATGTAACATATGACCAAGGACCTATTAGTCCATCTTCCTGTAATTCATTTGACATATGATTTGGTACCTATTGGTCCACCTTCTTATAATTTGCAAGTGTTTGACAAGTCGGTCACAACGCCCCTTTTAGTTCCATATGCAAGTTCTTATTCATAATTGATATGCCAAGTAATCGTTAAGAGCATTTAATTCTCATTTGGCATGTATTCCTATGTAAGAATTCAATAATATATACATGTAATAGAACATAATCATATTATTCCCACATAATATGTAACAATTCAATCATTCTCACTTAACTTATATTTCCATGTAACATGTAACAATTCAATCATATATACATGTAATAGAACATAATCATATCATACAATTATCACATACAACCATTGAATCCAATTATGGTTTTTACTCACCTTTTGATGTTACCAACCTTTACGGTAGGTTTGGTTCTCTCTCTATGGCTTCCTCAAAGTTTTAAGACCTTAGAATTTGATACATACATTATTACAAGTAAGCCAAAATGATTATGAATGCTTGGTACATGATCCATGCAAGTGCACCTAGTGTTTGTACATAGTTTCCTTCTATGGCAGCCAGAGCTTGCTACACGGTCACAATAATAACTCTTGATATACTTATCCAAATGGCTTGATTCTTTTTTCCAAACAAATTAGACATATAATGGGACAACATATTAAAATTTTAGGCTAATATCAGATACACATAAAATGTGGTGAATTTTTAAATGTTGTCCTATCCTAGTGTCCTCTTAGTCTGAGTAGGTCTTACTCTTTTGGGTGTATCTCAAATTGTACCGATCCAATTGCAATAATATTCTACCATCAGTTACAAAACATATAAATGAAAAATGTTTTACTCATTATCCAGTTCAGCCTATAAGGTCACTAAAACAAAGGACCAATCTCAGGGCAAATAGGTTCATAATATGTTGACAACCAGTCATGATAGAGGGACAATATCTATGCAACCATACTGGATTTGGCAACAATATTTCACAGGTATGTAGAGAAAACAAAAATATAAAACTTTCAAGTTTGGACCATCATCAAATTCTAAGTCTATGGTCATCAAATTCTTAGAAAACCGAATTAAAAGAGAGGTGGTGTGTCATCTGGGTACAGAGTCAGTCCCAATCCATGAGCCATATCTCTTTCCACACAACAAATTAATCAAAACTGCTAAATAGGTATTTAGAGAGAATATAAACCTATAAGTTTCATGTTTTGTACTTTGTCAAAATCAGAATATAAAGTCATCAAAATATAACAAAATAGAAGACTGAGACCATATTGGTTCATTTTTTAACCAGTCTTGATGAAAGAGCCATATCTCTTCACACACAAAGAATCAAGTAAAACTGTTTCATATGCATTTATTTGAGACATAAGGCTACAACTTTTATGTTTTTCACTTTCCTAATTCCTCTTATAGGGTTATGAAATTGTGGGTGAAAAATTCTGCTCTAATAGCAAAATCAATAGAATCAGCTCTTGTTCTCTTAGATTACAACTTCCATCCAAGAGCTCTACCACAATTACTCTATAATTCTCACTAACCATGCATGATTAACATGTCATGAGAGGTTAATTTCAATTGAGAAGAGGATAAATTACTTACCTATTGTCCCAGAATTGGAAAACCTTAAGCAGCCCACACTTCTTCCTCTATTTCTTCTTCTTCTTCTTCTTCCTTTCTTCCTTTCTTTCTTTCTTCCTTAACTCTCTCTCTCTTTCATCTGGTGTATTTCGACCTGATCTCCTCTTTTACCAGCCCATAAGGTAGATAATTATTATTTGTATTCTTACTCTGATAGGACAAAAGATTGGTGGCTTGTTCCTATTTGTTGAAAGTTAAACAGTTTTGCTTTTAGTCC
>CATIWR010170538.1:0-25153 GCA_949677035.1 Omphalea diandra | reverse complement strand
TATATAGTTTAAAAGTAACATATAATAGTACAGAAACTTCACTAGAGAGGGAAAAAAAAAAATAAAAAAAGAAAGGTTTATGATGGCTTAAATTTTTTTATACTAGGTAATCTAATATCTTTATGGATTAAAATAATAAATCGAATCCTTATGATTGGACTGTATTATCAATTGTTGACCATATTCTTCGTGAGGTACTTTTATCTCTTCCGTATTCGAGCTCGAGTTATAGAAGAAGTATCAATAATAATAGCTTTTATTATAGGATATTATTGATATATATAGATCCATTATGTGCCTATGCATCTAGCATTGGGTTCATAGTATAATTATCTTACATTTGTTCTATCTTTTGTTTCATTTAATATGAAACAATCACTTTTTTTTTTTTTTTTTGAAATTATGGATCAACTCCTAGAAATTTAAAGCGTGATTTAAGCATTCAATTTTGATTTTGAATCATTTCATCATTTCATTTGACCAAATTCAATTTTGGTCAAATTAATCAACATTTATGTATTTTGATGCAACAAGATGATGTCATTTGTTGGTCGGTCACATTAGAATATTAGTCAAGATACCACAAAATAATTGAAATAGATTTAATGTATTTTTTTTTTCCGGTTCTAATAGCTTGAATCTTTAGTATTTCCTTATTTAATGTCTACTTTTTAGACAATATTATCACCCTTAATACTAAGAAACTGAGAGAATAAAGAGAGAAATAGATGCAAAACTGAAACAAGAATCCATAGAAGAAGATACTTCTTTTCTTTTTCTTTTTCCAAAAGAAAAAAAAAGCATTGGGCAAAATCAACAAAATAGAAGAGATACAAGTGAATGAAAAGGAAAAAACAAAGAACAAAATTCATTCACTTTAAAAAGACATTCTACAAAAACAAACCACTTAATGAAACTTTTTTATCTGGATGGAAATCAAGAAAAATTAAAAACTAAAATATTGATAGATTAAAAGAAATACAGAAAAATTCAAAATTAAAATATTGATAGATTAAAAGAAATACAGATTAAACCAAGGTTTCCTAATAGATTTCCGTCTAGAACAGTAAGAGCTGAAATAAAAAGAAACATCATGATCTCTTAAATTTCAAAGAATATGACCATCATACATCATACTCATTACAAAAACTCCGTATCATGTTTGGACACGCTAAATACCATAGATGCTAAATAAATAGATTTCCAATATTTTCTATTTCAACAAGCTCATGTTCTCCTAGAAGCTCTCCTGAACATTTCTCTGATGTTCAGAGATCCTGTCTCCACTTTTTCTGTTTTAGCTTGTTTGCCACTTCTCTTGGCCTTAATGTTGCTCCTACCCTTTTCCTGATCAAGGTAATATGGCAGCAGAATCAGCAAACAGTATGCATGAACCCCCAATGCAATAATACTGACAATTAGATAGTACTCGTGCATCTTCTATCTATTACGACTATCTGCAAACTCATCATATCATTCAAATCTGACCAACCCTTCTTCCACTAATGACCAAGTGTATTTTCCGCTCTTATAGGATTGAAAGATTTTCATTATTTATATTTTAGGCTTACAAAAAAATTAAGTGTTCATTTTTTTTTCCTCCTGTGTTTTCTCAGTATATGTGGATCTGACAAGTTGACTTTCACCATTTTTTTTTAATGTATTTACTGTTCTGCAACAAGTTTTACAGAATGGTGGTTGAGTTCTTGCTTGAGAATCATGTCCCACTAGAATGGGTCTGCTTGCATATCATGTTACTTCAGAAGATGGAAGGACCTTAAGTTCTCTTGTCCATACCTGTACAATATTAGAATATGCTGTGTTATTTGCATCAGCAGTCTCAAACTTTTCAGCTTCTGGTACTTTTCTAGTTACCTCCAGAATATTTAATCTGCAATCAAATTCCATTTTAGACATAAAAAGCAAATAATTCAAGCACAAGAAGTTTAACGTGCAATCCTCCCAAAGTCTAGGCAACACGCAGACTCATCCTAAATTATACAATTAAGTCTTCAAATAGAAGAGTTAAAAGTTTAGGCAATACTTCAAATGGTCACACAAAAGCTTCAACCAGGGCTCATCCTTCAAGTACTCCCCTAATATTGTGACAGCATCGATTACTGCAACAGTTAAAGAGCCAAGTCAATTACCAGCAAAAAATTCTAACATGTCCATAAATCTTTGACCTTTGGATGCCTTAATTTTAGTTTTTTTCTGTCTTAACGAAAACAAAAAGATGCATCTCCTATATTGGCCGTTGCACCTTTATTCTGGCGCTTCTATTGTTGTATACTAAGGGAACTGCAAGTTCCAGATTACAAGTGGTACTCTTCATGTGCATATGTTTTTTTTATTTCTACCTAGAAATTACTTCTGCCAATAAATCAAAACCAAGCTTCAACACAACACCCAATAACACTGATATTCTGTGTGATCATCGATGGATTGCATGGTTTTAAATCTCGGTCACGAGTAACAGTAACAGTTGTTGCAGCCGTAATATAGCAATAACGGCAATTGCTATGCAATTTTTACACAAAAAAAATTGCAAATTGTTATAAACTAAAAAAATATTAACATAATTCACTAAAACTAAGAATTACTACTAACTAATAAGCATAAAACACCATAGATAGAGAAACAACATTTATAATTTTTGTCTAAAGTCAACAATCAACTTAACTAACACCAATGAACAATGTAGTCCCAAGAATTAATTTTTGTAAGTATAGAGAAGAGGAATGTTAGTTGTGGATCTTAATCTGGTCTGGCTTGAATTTGCACTATATAGAGCTAGTACGGCCCCTGCACCCTTTGCAAGGGCTCAAGGGTGGAGCTCCTGCAACCTAGACAATAGGCAATCTGCTAGCAAAAAGAAATGAAAGGGAAGAAGAAGAATGTAAAGATAAGACGAAGAAAAATGACTGGCAAAGGAAATGAGCTTTTCTCCTAAGGCAATAAACAAAAGAGGACACATGCATGTCAAACCTGCCAATGTGTGTGTGTGTGTGTATGTGTATCCTACATCCTCATTAAAGTAACGGCCATAACAGCCATTACAGGCTACAAAAATTCTTTGACTACTATTTAAAGTGAATAACTGTCACAGTAGGCTGAAAATCCATTACACAACGGCTGTTACGTTATGTAACAGTCATTATTCAAAATTATGATGGATTGGCAAGAGCCTCCATAATTGTCTCTTCCAATTTTTGACTAAGCTCCAAACAAAGAGGACAATAGAATGAACAGAAACTTCCAAAAATCCTTCTATCCAAAGAAAAGAAAGAAAGAAGCGCAAGCCGTGGATACAGTCTCATTGTGAAACTCTGGCAGAACAGCAGCTTACAGCATGCCGGCTGTTTGAAGTGAGATTTCTAAACAACTGAGTTATCAAAATGAAATACACTGAGAAAACTATTCCATTATCTAGTTTAACTGGAGGAAGGACTATACTAGGCTAATAGGAAGCATTACCGAGTTATTGATTTTCCTAAGCACCAGATAAGTGTAATCCACAATTTTAGGCCTAGATGCAATTCTTGACAACAATAGTAGTGTGGAGAGATACACTATCAGAAATACCAATTAGTTTGTATAAAATGTATGTGCTCAAATATATTGCAAATCAATTTGGGAACTCTAGTAAGAATAGATAGCAAGCAGCAGATAATGCAGGACAAGATTAGAGGTCAAGCACCCAGATAGATTTAGGTCAACCAATCATCATCGAGGTGACAAAGTCAGACTGGGGTTAACCATTCAATTTGTTCAATGAAAGACATCAATGCAGTTTGGTTGAAATGTGGCTGTATTCGCTAAAAAACATGGCATGTCCTCAATCAATTGTTCGTCCCAGGAAAGCCAATGAACCAAACCCATCAGTTTCTAAAAACGACACAACGGGTAAGAAATTACAGAGGACCAGAACAAGGAAGGAAGTTACGACATTAAGTCAAAGCAATCTAATTAGATGCTAATTTGCAGAATAAGGCAGCTGAAATTTAGGTCCAAAACCATTATGTCCTTCCTCACTACTTCCCTCCTTATCTTAAATCCATCCCTCTTTTCTCAGGGAAAGCTGTTCCTTTTTTTTTTTCCAAGACACATTTTGATCCTTTGAATTTTGTGCCGTTGGCACTTTCAGGCTAAATCCATTAACACCATTAGTGTTTTCCAAACTGCTATTACACCAGGAAACAACTATAAGAAAATCTCCAAAAAAAAATGTCAATCTACTGCTAGTAGTCAAGGAATCTCTTGAACAAACAACAAACCAGCGAGTTTATAGTTTACTTGGTTAATACACATTCTAGATTTATAATTCCACATGAACTCAAATAATCATTAGAAAAAAGACCCAGTTATGGTTGATGTCTAAGATCGCAGGGACAACAAAGTTTAGAGATGGTAGACTTCAGATAAAACCTTATCCGATGCTTATGTGAGACCCTTAAACGAGAAGTTGCAGCATATCATCTCTCTCACTTTATTACCTTATCATACCACTTTCCTATTTGGCGAACACCAAACTTCTCAAATTGACCTTTTAGGTTCCAAATGATGTGGCTCACACATCCTACAACTGGGAATACAATCATGAAGGTTTCCAAAAGAAACTCAACTTAGGCTTCCTTTGGCATTAAGTTTGAAGATGGTTTTGAAAACTGTGATTGTTTATTTTTTACAAACTTTTTTTATTGTGTATGCTAAACCATGAGTTGGAAAATGCTAAAAAGTTAACTTTTTATAAAATCATGGTTTGTCAAGCCTTAAATACATTAAAAGAAGTTTACAAAATGCAATCTAGCCACAATATGCCAAAGGGACACTTGATAGCAGATAGAGTTTCTAACCTAATCTGGCTTATATAGAAGTGGACAAAATAACTGAGTATTTGCTTGAAACTGAAGCCAAGCAAAGAGAGAAAAAGGTTAACCAAAAACAGTGGATTATTCAGATTTCAGTTTTAAAAATTCATTCAATATTCAATCCAAAAATGTTGTTATTGTTTTTGCTATTAAACACACTATTGCTTGCATGTGCACACAAGTATATCAAGTAATTTTGTTTTTTTACTTCGAAGATTATAGCTATTTCTGCATTCATTTTAGTGCATGTATGTTTCCACTATTATCACTTTATCACAATTTTGACACATATCACTAGTATTATTTTTATAATATACATTTGATAAATCATTAGATTTAAGTTAAATAATTGATCATAAAAATATTTGTACGTGCATAGAAAAAATGATATTCAAAGTGCTATGTTTTAGTCATAGCTGTCAAAGGCACGAAGCACACACAGAGCTTACCAGGTTCAAGGTTGCACTTTTGATCAACAAAAGCATTGTCGCTGAGTTGCTCACCTTCTGGTCAAGGTGCGTGCCTTAATGGAGGTGCAAAGCCCAAAAAAGGCATGTCACACGAACCTTCACTGCCGGTGAGCCCTCTTATACAACCATAACCAAACTCAGAATCTCACAGTGCATCAGAATCCAGCATCTGTGCACTCAAAAGTTGCCAGGAATTCCATCTGTGCCTCCAGAATCGTGCATGAACACCATCCCTTAACATGTGCCTTGAATCTATATTCCCCCCCTTGTATAAGTGTTCTCTATTTCTCTCTCTTCCACCGCTTGACTACTGTTGTGTTAACTTTTTTGTGCTTTATTTTTTTTTTCTTTTTAATTCTTGGACCATAAATTTCTCAAACAATAAAACATAAACACAGTTGTAACTCCATTAGTTTTCTATTCTTGTCAATTTTTTGTTTTCAGTGTATTTGTAATTTTTTCTTCGTTAATTTGTCAACTTAAGATTTATGTTGAAGGAAATTACTCACTGTTGTCAATTTTTTTAGATAAAATTAATTGATTATTTTTTCATAAAAAAGGTTAGGTCTTAATTACTTGAATTTGTTATGAAATTACTTAATTTTGAATTTTCATAAAAATTGTATATTTTTGCATCTTGTGCCATCCAAGAGTATGCCTGTGGCTTGTGCCTAGGCTTTAGGAGGCTTGGAATGCTTTGCACCTTTAACAATTATGATTTTAGTTAAGGTTTTTATGATAACCTAGTATTTTAACAAGGAAAAAAAATCAAGGAAATTACCAACTGTTGTCAATTTTTTTTAGATAAAATAAATTTATTATTTTTTCATAAAAAGGGTTAGGACTTAATTACTTGCATTTGTTATGAAATTAAGTAATTTTGAATATCATAAAATTTGTATACTTTTGCATCTTGTGTCATCCAAGAGTATGCCTGTGACTTGAACCTAGGCTTTAGGACGTCTTTGCATGCTTTGCGCCTTTAACAATTATGATTTTAGTTAGTTTTTTTATGATAACCTAGTATTTTAACAAGGAAAAAAATATCAAGGCATTGATATAATGACAATTTTTCACCAACATAGGTGCCACAAGCATAATTTTTATTTTATGTCCCACAATCACTACATATCATTTAGTGAAACATCTTAAGAATAGAACTAAAATGGTAACTTGTGAAAACAATAAATAGTTCGTTAATATACCAAACTCACATATATACATATATATAGCCCCCAAAGTGCAGAAAAGAGTGCTAAATCTCAGGTTAAGGTTTTTGAATCGTTCCCTGAATTCAATATACATTTACCGCTATATGAAAAGACTAAAAAATTGCTATTAACAGAACCATTGAAAACAAATAACCAATTAAGCAGAGATCTAAAATTTTTTAAATCAAGTTTAAAATTATCATAATCCCTAATCTCAAAGGTCATATCATAGCAAAAAAAATTTACTTAAAAGATTACACATTAGATCCCTGTCAAACCCGAAGCTCAACTTTTGAAATAGAACTACAATAAAGACCTTTACTTTCCTAAAAGTACAAGACCCTTGCAGAGACCAAAGGCATTTAAAACGTGATCCTAAATAGACTTGGTACCTTTTCTAGAGAGAAACATTAAAGCATGCCCAACAAGAGGGGGCACATTGGGTATTGAGACCATAATAAATTGATCTATTTTGGAGATTCAAAAACTACTTTGTCATGCCAGTATGTTTGGCATAGAAGGTAAAAAAGAAAACAGCAATGTCTAAACATTTAATGCTGAGAATAGGTTTACAATAAAACTGAGAATCTAAGATGACTCACATTATGCTAAACCAACTATAAACCTATTTGACACAAGCCATGTGGCATCCTCTTTTCCTCTCAAGGAAATGTTTCAGTAAAAGCCTTGGCAAAGGAGATAAAAGATGACTATAATTAAACATCAATAAGTAGATGTTAAAGACTTAAAGGCACTGTTTGCAATCTTAAACAATATTGCCCCTGGACCTGATAGTTAGCACAATACCTTTTCCAAAAATGTGCTAAAAAAGGAGCCCCTACAAGTAGGTTCATCAAATAAGTTTTCAACTCAGCTAGCATGACCCCCAAGTTTGATAGATCAGATCCAGCTTATCATGTCTTGATTAATCACTTCTGCAGTCTTCAATAACAAATGGCTCAAATATTATTTTCCCTGAGATCTGCCAGAACCCTTTTTCACTATAAAATGAAGATGCAGTATTGAATAGGAGGCTTTATTGGAAAGTTTAACCTAGCAGCGAGTCTAGCAGATACACGAAGCGGCTTAAGAGATAGTCTTGACCTACTATCTCAACCTTGTCAAGCTATTGGGCATAACTCAATTACCAGTTGAACTGGACGCCCAAGTAGCAGAAGTGCAAGTTCCATCTTTTATCCATATATAAGGTCGCTAATGAAACAGCTGGTGAATTGCCACCAACTCCTGAATCCGTAAGGAGGTAAATTTCAGTGCAGATGTTTTGGCTGAGGAAAGATGTTATCAATGAGAAGATTATCTTGCTTCATGCAATCCCCGTTCCCCCCCACCCCCCTCTTTATTTATTTTTAATAAGATCCAAGTTGATGCATAGAACTCTACATATCATGGCTGCCCCGCATACGGAAGTTTCTTATAAAACAGAGCTCCCTAAGAAGAAGAAAAGAAAAACAGAAGGAAAGAAAGAAAAGAGAGGGATATAAGTTAGTGTAGAATTACTAATATACATGTATTCTTCTCATCTTGAGCAGCATAGTTTTTGTCCAATGAGGGTAAAGCCTGTTTTAGTCGGCAGACCTGCATTTACAGAGTTGAAGACATCAAAGACCATTAAAAATCTCTATTTTGAACAATTCTTGTACATTCTCACTTACTTTAATAGGGATTAACAGCAAGAATGCTGAAAACAGAAATCAACACCAATGGCCAAAAAGTTCAATAGAGGGATAATATAAAACAGAAAGTCAGATGATTATATATTCAGATGAGAAATCAAGATATGTTCAAAGCAATTATGAAGCAACAACTATCCTTTCTGCCCCAACTAGGATCCACCACTGCAGCCAATACAAATCTGAACATAGTTATGCACCCTTCAAAAAAGTCATGCACCCTTCAAAAAAGTCTACATAATAAAAGCATTGTAGCAAGATTCCTTCAAGTATAGCCAGATAAAGACACACCTTACAGAACAACCAAGCTAAAACCTTTGAATCGTCAAGGCGGAAGAATTTAGTTGATCCAACTTCTGCGCACACACAGAGAGAGAGAGAGAGAGAGAGAGGGGAGAAAGAGAATCGAAGAAGGAAAATGATGTCATAAGAGAATAGAAGAAGAAAAATGATGTCATCAAACAATATCAACATAAAATGACATTAGAAAGTAATGATATACATTGTCATATTAAGTTATTTCTTCCAATTCAAAATATAGTTAGTACTATATCAAAACTAATGTTTGTCATGCATTTCAAACATCATGGGATATAGACACATATTTGACAACTAAGCCACGCATGTCTTCTCAATATTCCCAAATCACAGACGTTGTGACAAGGCTTCAGATTCCTTAACTTTTAGCCTTAGAATACAAAAATGCCAGAAACTACCAAAGGACCAATGTCAAATCCAAAATCTTAGTTAGAACTCATCATGAACGAATAAAGGTTAATACAGGTCCAATTATCTGTCATAAGATAGCAGCATAGAAATGACTGTTAAGACAACCAATACCTGATCAAAACATACAACGTATTAATTGAAGTATTTCAAAACTATAGCCATGATTTGCACAAGAATGAGGTTAATGGACAACCTTTAATTTCACAAACTATTTGCATACAGCTCTCCGCAATAGACATTAAATGATGATATCCAGGATAGCCATCAATGAAGACTATCTCGTCTAATTGTCTGAATTTCCCAGGATCATCACCCTTCTGCATATCAAACCAAAAAATTTGTAAGTGGCATTGCGTGGCCAACTAGCAATCCTACATGTATATTTCCATAAAAGCATAATAAAAACCCAGAGAAACCAGATAGATTCAGTTGCCAGTTGCCAAACCCACATATCACTTTCTGTTCACCAGTGCATTTTCTACTAGAAATTTAGATAAACTGATTTACAGGCTTCTCATGATCAAAGAAATACTATAAAACAAGGAATCAAAGAGCCAGGATTGCCCTTGCTAATGGTCACATGATGAAATAAAGCACTAAAAATGACAAGTGTACCTTCATTCTTGCTTCCTCAAAGATTGGCAACAGAATGAAGACAGGATCAACTGGAGTGACAGAATATAAGCATCCATCTGTATGATAATTTAAAAAAAAATGAAAAAACAGGAAATAAGGGACACAATAAGGAGACAAACACAAAGGAGACCAGTGACTAACTATTAATATAGTTGAAGTCAATGGGAAAGAAATAAGTATCCATCAAAACTATACAAATGAACAACCATATAAATAGTTTACCAATGATATTGAATTGCACAACATGTGCCTCTGATTCTTAAAAAGACAAGGACTAGAAAGTGAGCACCCTCTTACTTCTTTCAACAAATGATAAGTATTGATGCTAAGTTGACAAGTTTTACAATCCTTGACCTTTGACGCCTAAAATTATAAAATGAGCACAGTTGTCATAAAATTACAATTAAACAGAGAAAGTAAATAAATGAGATAATTCGTTTAGATGTGACTGGCGATACAGCTCATGCAACATCATTAAGTACTTGCTCATTCAAGACAATAAGAGCATGTTTGGCACTGCTACTGCAAAAAGCTATAATTGTCCAAAGTTAAATATTTCCAAGTTTTGAGAAATTTTAGCTATTCCTAATAGAAAATTAGTTACCTTCTGGAGCTAATTGAATAACTATTTGCAAAAGCTTCCAGTTTGAGCTTTCTTCAAAATCAACTTTCAACTCTTAAAACTCATATTAGAAAAATATATTATCAATTAGCAATGATGATCTCTTCTATTTTTTAGCCCAAAAATAACTTCTGGCAACAGCAATACAAAACATGCCTCAAATAAAATAAGTATCAGTTGTTAAATAGGGATTATTACATCATCATACCTTGAATCTGTCTGAATAACCACATTTTCGCATCAAATATTGTTTCATATACACAAGATTTTGTTAAGGGGAAAAAAAAAGACATATTGATGTAAAATATCTACCTTCACAAACATAATCTCCCAGAAACCAAGATGTGTAAGATTGCTTGAACCAGTGAAGCTCTTGGAGCACTCCATTGGTAAGGAGATAACATGTCGCCTTCGCTAGGAAACAAATATATAAACAAAAACTTGTTGAACAATGAAACAGTGGATGGAAACCAAAATGCAACCATTAAATGTGTAATTCATTACCTGATTTTGGATGTCGGAGTGATAATAAACGTCCTTCACCATTTCCAATTTCACCTTTACAAGGCATGAGGATTAGTTTGGTTTCACAATTCAAAAAAAAAAATTTGAAAAGGGGGCAATGTTGGATTTTACTAGGTGCAATGAGCACACGAGTTTCTTCGACGCCTTCCCACCAAGCCATTTCGATCTTCCATCATCAACCAGTAAAGAAACATATAGCATAGATTACAAATATAAAACTAAGTCAGTACAGTCCAAGTAACAGCTTTTAGAGATCTAACCAGCAGACTATAAAATCTCCATGCAACTCTACGTTATGGATCTCATTCCTGAGGTAAGAAGGATGAAAATGAATAAACTCAAACCTGAATTTAGATGATTTTGGGTTTGAGATGGTAGCAGCTGTCGTGAGGAAGAATGGACAGACGTCGACCGTGTGAAGGAGGGACTGTTTTGCTGCCCCAGGGTGAGACCAATAGAAATTAGAGAGAAGGGAAAGTTAACCCTTTAGTTCGGTTTGAGGGAAGTGAGGTGGAAAAAAAAATTATTTTTTTATTTAATTTGTAAATAAAAAAGAAAAAAATAAAAGAAATATAGAGAAATATATTTTCTGATAAGTTTTTAGAAAAAAATTATACTAATAAAAATATTTCTCTATTTTAAAGTGAAAATAAGAGAAATATTGAATTAAAAAATGTGAGATATATTAAATTATTAAAATATTTTATTTATTTTTATATAGTACCTCTTTTATTTTCATTTCGTCTTTGCCCATATGTTATTTCTTTTCTTTTTATTTTTCTTACTTATTTTTATATTTCTCTATGCATTTGTAATTAAAACTACAATAGAGGTTTGTCTATTATTTTTTTAAATTAATTTGTCAAATGCTAATCTTCATATTTAATTTCAAAAAAATAAAATTTTTTATAATGAAGTTAGAAAAATAAATTTATAGTTTATAATCTTATATATCTTGTAAATAAATTTGAATTTTCTCCCTTGTGCAAATAGGAGATTTAAACAAGAAAAAAGAAATTAAAATTCTTTTTTCTTTATTTTTCTTCTTTAATTTCTTTTTATTTTCTCTGTATAAATAATCCACTAAGCATTGAATAAAGAATTCAATTATATTTTAAAATTCTCTTGTTTATATATATATATATATATAAATTTTTTTATTCAAAAAATAAATAATTTGATAAATATATAAAATTATAAAACTTTATAAACAATATTAAAATTAATTTTAAATAAAATTTTTTTTTGTTTCTCCCTTTAATATATGTTCCTATATTTCATATTTAGAACATTTTACTATTGTTATTATGAAAATCTTTGATTTTTATAAAAAAAAATTAGAAGGGATTCTCTTTCATTAGTAAATAAAAAGTTTTTTCAATATCAATTTTGTAAATAAAAAGTTACTATCAATAAAATTTTTAAATATTAAATTCTTTTAAAATTAACGGTTAATTATAAATTTGTATATTAAAGTTTATAGTAATTTAAAAAAAAGAATCTCTTGTAATTTTTTATACCAATTAGATTTTCACAATAATAATGTCAAATATACTCTTAATTTTTATTGTTTTATAATATAAATTTTAATTTTTTAATTAGAAAAACAAAATGATGTTGCTTAGATGATAACCTTGAAACCTACTCTTATGGTCCACACAAAAAGCAAGAAAACAAAAATTAGGCTAAAAACCGGAATGACAAAGGCTGAGCTAAAACAACAACTCATGATCGGTGTAAATAATTTATATAATAACTAGGCTCACTATTTTACTCCTTTCATAGTAAGTAAAGTGAAGTGCTCCACTAGATAAAAAAAAAGTTTGGAGAAAGAATCTATTATCCTTACCCCTTAAAGAACTGAACCACTAGAAATAAAAACAAATATTATAGTTTTCAATGAGATAATAAGCATGATACAAAGGATTACTAGAACCTTTATAATGAAATTTAACAAGTAATGCAATAAGGAAAGCTCGAACATTTAATAAGAGACCAACTAACGAGGAAGGGAGATATGAGTGCTAGTAAAAGGATGCTCACTGGGGTAAAAGACCTAATAATATAGATTAAACATGTGCAATTGAAGTCATTGTTGAAGGAACCACTAAGAGTGACAGTGCGTCCTAAAGAAAAAAGATAGATCCAAAAAGTATAATTTGTGAATTGTAGAGCCAATATAGTTGAATCTATGTGTTGCCCAGTCACATTCTCCTTAGAGGATGATCAAAGATTATGCATTTTACATGAAGATGTCGTAGTAGTCTAAGGCCAGCTTGAAAATTTTATAGTCAAACATATCCTTGTAAATGATGACATGTCAATCAATTTATCAACTACTCAAACATATAATGCCCTAGCCCAAGATCCCAATAAACCACAACTAGTTTGAATGCCACTAATGGGTTTTAGAAGAAAAAAGATTGATGTTATGAGAGCAGTCGAGTTAAATATAGAGGTGAAGAACTCAGATATCACCAAAAAGTTTTAACTCATATGAATGGTCGTTAACATTCCTTTTGCCTATAATGACATTGAAAGGTTTTTCATTTGCAAAACAACATGTACCTCTATTTGGTATCTAGCTATGAAGATACCAATTGAAAAAGGGATTGTTATGGTTAGAAGAGACTAGAAAGTTGTACGAGAAACTTATATGAATGTCTTAAAGGAGGCAACCCATATAATTAGCATAAAACCTCTCAATGTTTTTGAAAACCATTCCTCAAAGTTGTTGACCTTGTAGAAGATATAAAGCCTTTATTAATTAAAAAAAAAAAAGGTTGAACGATATGAATTGAGACAAAACTGGCCAAACCCATTGAAAAAGACATTAGCTTGGTCCTTTTTAAAGGCATAAATTATAGGGACTTGATCCATTTGTCACAAGCCATAAGTTAAACCTCGATAACTCGATCAAACTTAGCAAGTAAAAGAGAAGAAACCATGAGGCCCAAGCATCAAAAGGCAATTACTGAAGAAGTGTGCAAATCGCTTTATACAAGCTCAATCTAAGAAGTTCAATAACCTAACTGGTTGACCAATGTGGTTATAATTAAAAATCCAAATATAAGTGGTGGATGTGTATAGATTTCACTAATCTCAACAAGGCCTACCTAAAGGATAGGTACCTGCTACCTAATGTCAACTAACTAGTAGATTCTACCATAGGTACAAACTTTACAACTTTATTGATGCCTTGGTATGATACCATTAGATCAATAAATTTGTTCTAAATGAAGAAAAAACTAGTTTCATCACTATAAGACATGTACTACTACAAGGTGATGCCTTTTAGTCTTAAAATATTAAAGTTATATATCAGCGACTGGTTAACCACATGTTCAAAGACCACATTAGCAAAACAATTAAAGTCTACATTGATGACTTGATTGTCAAGAGTCATCAGGTTGAAAACCATGCCAAATATCTCAAAGAAGTGTTAGCAATCTTTGATTAGTACAACATAAAGCTTAATCTTGAAAAGTTTACCTTCAGAGTTTGAGCTAACAAGTATTTGAGATTTATGATTTTCCAACAAGGCACTAAAACCAACTCAACCAAATTTAAGCCATTTTTGATATGTAACCTCTAAAGTCTATTGATGAATTTAAAAGCTCAATGGAAGGATCATTGCCTTAGGTAGATTTATCTCATGCTTAGCTCAATATTGTTTGCCATTCTTTAAAACACAAAGAAATCTTAAAAACTTCTCCTGCATAGAAGAGTGCTAAAAAGCATTTGAAGAGTTAAAAATATTTCCTTAACTTGCTCCCATTTTTAAGTCATCCAAAGCAAGATGAGCCACTTTTAATATACCTCACTACTACTAAGGAAATAATTGCCTTTGTCCTAATTAGGGAAGAAGATGGAATGCAAATGCCAATTTATTAGGCTAGCAAAGTCTTGAAAGGTGTCGAGCTAAACTTCCCCATGCTTGGAAAAATTGGCTTACATGTTGATCAACTTAGCCATAAAGCTCATATAATATTTTCAAGCTCATACTATCATTATCCATATAGATCAACCTTTGTGTAAGATACTCCAAAAGGCAAAATTTTTTGGACAAATAGACAAGTAGAGAATTCAATTACATGAGTTTGATATCAAATATGAACCAGGGTAGACACTAAAGGCCTAAGTATTAACTAATGTAATGGTTGAACAAACAATCCTAAAATCCGAACATAGCACCATTTTTAAAGAAGAATGGAAATTATTCGTTGATAGTGCCTATAATACATAAGGAGCATAAGCCATCATTATCCTCAAAGTTCTAAGTCAAATCACCGTTAAGTATACTTTGTGATTAAAATTTCGAGCTACTAATAATGCTACAAAATGCAAAGCCTTAATAACTAGGTTGCAGTTAGTGCAAATGTTTGAACTGAGCATGTTTCCATAGATATTGACTCAAAATTGGTAGTTCAATAACTATTGGGCAAGTATACTTTCAAAGACTCCACCATGCTTTAGATATGTATAGCATGTTAAGCACTTGATGTTAACATTGATATAAAAGGGAAAGTTGGAGCTTAAAACATATCTCCAAAACTAATAGCAAAGATGCAGACTTACTAACAAAGTTAGTTGTTTCCCTTCAAATTGTTCTACTTCATAGAGTTCTTTTAAAGGAGAAAGATCAACTCAATATCCTTCAACTAATTCATATTACAATCATTATTGAGAAAGATAATTGGATGAGCCCCATTATCAAATATTTAAAATATGGATAGCTCTTCACAGATGCCAATAAGGCTCAAAACATCATTAGTAAGGTTGTTAACTTTTTAAAACACAATGGCATTTTATATGAGATCCCACAGTCAGCTTTAACTTAAATGTGTCTCACTTGAAGAGGAAATTATATTTTGAGAGATTCATAAAGGCATTTATGCAATTCATGAAACAAGTACCACCTTAACACAAAATATAGCTCTTTTTGGTTATTTTTAGTGTTTTATGTTTAAGGATGCAAAAAAGCTTGTATAGAAATGTGATGTATGTTAAAGACGCTTCTCGATCCTTCAATAGCCTTTAGCTAATTAGTAGTCTATTGGCTTAACATGGCATTTTTCTCAATATTATAATTAATATTCTCAATCCTTTTTCACAGGCAATGGATAGAAGAAGTTTGTGATAGTTGTTATTGATCACTTCTATAAATGGCTTGAGTTGAGGCCTTTGTCATTATCATTTTAGCAAAAAAACATAAAGTTTTCAAGAAGCATGTGACATACTTGGCATCCTAAAGGTTTTCATCATTGATAATGAGAATCAATTCGATTACAAATAGTTCAAGTCCTATTGTGCTAACCTAGTTATTGATCTACTATTCACCTTAGTGATACACCTTTAAACAAATAGTGTGATCAAGGCAACCAATAGAATCATCTTGTAAGGACTTAAAAGATGGCCACGATGCATGGACTGATTAACTCAATCACATCATATGGGCTTTTCACATAACCCAAAGAATTATAGTAAGGCAAATGCCATTTTTCTTAGTATATAAGATAAAGCAGTCATCCTTATGGAAATTGGTATCCCTTCTTACAAAGTGCTTCACCATGATCTTGTGCAAAATGATCTCATGTTATACTTCAATCTTGATCTTCTTATTGAAAATCAGGAGGATATTGTCATTTGAATCGTTGCATATCAATAAAGAATAAGTCGATTCTATAATAGAAAAGAAGATATTGAACTCTTAAGATAGGAGACCTAGTCCTCAAAAAAGCTTATGTAACTAAAGGTGATTTCGCATTAGAAAGCTTAGTTTGATTTAGGAAAGGCCTTTTAAAGTTGCCAAGATTATGAGCCTTATAACTTCATGTTAGAAGCTATAGATAGAAAGTTTATTCCTCAAACATGAAAGATGGATAATCTTAAGAAATACTTCATTTAAAAACAACCTTAAATGTTCCTTATTTTAATAAAGCTCGAGCATGCTTTCAACTATTATACTTTCACCATTCAATCAATTTAGAAGGTTTTCACCCTCATTTCTCACATTTCAAGTATTTTCATTTAATTGCTTAATACTATTAAGATATGTATCGAATTGATTAGCCTCATACAATATAAAAGTTAATAAGCTTGTAGTTAATGAATGCTCTAAAAACTCATGAGTATATGAAAACTAGCTAATAATTTTATGACATGTTTAATAGATATCATAAGAATATGCCTAACTCAATAACTTAGTACTAGCTTTATTATCTCTTTAGCTCAATATCTTTATACCAACCCTACACTTACATTCATTGGCTTGGTACTATCATACCAGCCTCAACCATATATCGATACAAGTAACTTATCCTTAATTTAAAATTCTAACAATCTCCATTTTAGATTTGTATTTTTTGCACATAGTAAAAAGGTAAGCAAATTTAATAAAAAGAAATAAAAGGCTCTTTATTACTTGGAAAATTTTTACAAGTTATAGACAGGCTTAAGGGTGCATCACATGTTATCATATTTTCTTGCCTCATCCTTTTCTTCCTCATCCTCTCTACGGAGAATGTCCCTGTATAGTTAAAGTCTAGCTTCAGATGAGTCTTGGCCAGCTCACGCCTTATCTTGGCCTTATAATAAAAACAAACTCTATCCATTTCTTTGTTTGCTAATTTTTAGGCTTTTAGTTCCTTCTACTTCTATAAGGCTACCTCTTTTCAAGCTTGGTTACTTTTTCCTAAAGCTGCTTTTCAATATTAGTCGGCCTGATATTTTGTCTTGTTAATTTTCAATGCACCTTGTGCCTCATTGAGAATCCTTACCCCTTCCTAACTCGGTTTAGAGTATCTTTATGATCCTTCATCATGAGGCTACCTTTTCTTATGTTTCTTTTAATTTGGCTTTTAGCTTCAGCACTTTCTACATCTCCATATCAACTGTTTTCAACCACTTAGCATAGATTCTACTATGGTAGTCTATCAAAACACACACTCTATTAGTTACTTTAATACTTTTTAACTTTATTTAAAGATTAATTAAATGTTTTACCTTTAAGCTTAGCATTTTAGCTCAAGGTACCATTTATTGTATTAATAACTTTTCTAACTACTCATCCCTAAGCATAATACAAAGCCTACCTATTATTTTCGTAATAGAATAATTGTTTATGAAATAGTCTCTCCATATTTGCTCTTCAAGTAACTCCTAGGATCTGGACAATTGTTCAAATTCCTTAGAATCATAAATAACTCATCTTTTGAGCTTATCTCCACACCTTCGATATGTGGTGTCTTGGACAATAGTGACCAAGTCATCTTAGCTTGTACCTCATATTTGGAGTCAGCTCGATCATCTTTGGTTCTAGTACTTCTACCACTTTGATGCCTTATTTTCTCTTTGTAGTTTTTTTTTAATCAACCTTTTATAATTCTCGTGGCCCTTACTAGCTCGAGTCGCTTGCTTTGTCTTTGCCATTTCCTTCTTTATCACTCTAAGGTTCATGTCTACAAAATAAAAAAAAAAGCATTAATATACATTATTGTATAGTACAAAAAGCCTGCACTATTAAAATGAAGCTAAGAGTTGTTTGATTGGATAGTTTTTCTTTATCAGCTTTATTAAGTCGACAAGGTCTTATATAGTAACTCAAAGCTTTTTGCTCATTCCTTCTCTTCTTCTGACACCATAAATGAAATATCTTCCTCTTCCTTGCTTAACCATCTTAAGGAAAATTCCACTCCATCTTTATACATTACTATGAAGAGCTTATGTTTTCATTGTTCAATCGAAGAGGGGTAGTGATTAAACAGGCCCATACTAGGTTTGGCAGTTATATTGCAATAATCCTTCCCTTCTCAGTGCATAATAGTGTACACTTATTTCATCACCCGACTAAGATGACTATGTTCTTATCTTAAGCTAATAAGTATGTCCAATCAACATTTTGATCTCGTTTAATGTTATTTATGCTATAACTAACTTGAATGCCTGTAGCACCTGTTGGATAAACCTGAGCATAAGAAGTCTGAACCTTGCCTTCAGATCTTCCTCATATAGCATAACTTGATTTGACTTTAAAATGGAGTATGCCTTCATGTCTACACTTAATACCTCTAGTTTGTATTCTTTTGGAATAACATATTTTAATCTAATTTTCTTTAACGTACACTCAAAGACTGTTTTTTTTCTCTGAGAGTTAAGGATTGTTTCTCCTTATTTTTAAAGGTTTAGGTGATGTCTCTATCCAAACCAATTAGGTTTTTTTTTATGTTCTTTCTCACTAGGATCTTCTTTTCTTTCGCATTTTTTTCCTCTTCATCCCCTTCCTCTATTCATCTCAACCTCTATTGGTTATTCTCATTGTTGCTTGTGTCATCTTCTCAATATACAACATCTCCTTTGTGTTTGATAATATAGAGGAAGGACGAGTGTTTGATAATAATGTGGTTATAGAAGGGGGAAGTGGCTAGCATTGTGTCCATTTGTTAAAAATAAACTAAAATTAAAAGGCTTAAAATGAAATTGAACGTTGTGTTGATTAATATCATAACAACAATACAATAGTTGTCTTCTCTTAGATCCATTGCTTTTGCAAATTGTTCTACCAAATAGTGCTATGGTGTTGCTTATGTTCCTTTTTCCTTTTTTATAGATCTAAAATAGAAGATAAAAGGGGTTTAACTATTGGAACCACCACCTTTATAATGCAATTAGGATTTCCTTAATCAATGATACTTGCCTATGATCAGAATGATCATTTGCCACATGATAGAGTGATTGGTTGAAAATAAAATTTTAAATTTCTCCCTATGACAGAGTTCAAGGATGAGGTGGTTTAGCCTATTTCTTTCTTTTATGAAACTCAACTTGGTTATTTTCTTTTGATTACCTTTAATGCATTTCTATATCCTAAGATATAAACAGACTTAAACTTAAGGGGACATATGATATTATCATGACTAGTATGGACTAAGCCCACCCTTTTGTTAAAAGCCTAGTTTGGTACCATAGGCTAAGTTACAATCTACTTATCAAGCCTAGCTCGACCACGTTTAAGATAACAACTTATTGCCAACTCAACTCAACCCGATATGCGACTCTTTAATTCATCTCTAAATATCTTCTTCAGGAAGAAGTTTACAAAATATCACATAGTTCAAGCATCATCCACTGTAGGAAGAATGGCTCATCCTTGTCCAGTAAGGATAGTGCATCTGAATCCCTATATAAAAAGCTTTTAACTAATCGTTCATTCTTTCTATTATATACTATTGCTCTTACTCTCAAATAGCAAATCTAACTTAATCATTGGAGTGGACATCTAACATATTATCGAATTTTCCTCTCAGCTTTTCTTTATTTTGTAGACATCAACTAAAGAAGACTATAAATTATCAAAACTCAGTATTATCAAGAACATCACTAAGGATAATTCTTTAAAAGAGTAATTAGGTTAGTGACTAGCTTGTAAAATTAGCATAAATTTTTTATCTTCTTAAGCCTTATCAAAAATAGTATGTGGGTTGTCCTTAAGCATATAAAAGGAAAAGTTCTAGTGAAAGGAATAACTAGATACTTAGGAAAAAAAATATAAAATAATTTTTAGATCTCTATAAATCTTATGCATCATTTTTTCTCTTTCTGACACCTTTGACTTTGCGTAAGAGTGCGTGAACTAATTAAAATCCATAAAGCTGAAATCTATCAATTTAGTCAAGACGATAAAGCTGAAATCCACCAATTCCGTGCATATGCTTTTGTTGTAGAAAGGATAGTGGAAATGTTTCTCATCAACATATGATGTTGGTAGATGTGAGAAGCAGTAGAAGTATACTAAGCATTAGGCAAGAAATACGACGATTTACAAGTTGAACTCTCTCTCTTAGTTGGCTCAGATGGATAACAAATATTAATTGAAGGATTGGCTATACTGAATCTTAGAAATAAAAAGAAGGTAGCATCGATCTAAGTTTTATTTATGGTCACATATTTAACTTTTTCTTATAACATGATACTGGGAAGAGCCTTCCTATATGACATTTGCTCGTCCATGCCTAAAATACCATAATATAGAGATTTTAGGCAAACAAAATTGAGGTTTTTTTTTTTAAAAAAAACGAAAGTAACAAGAAAAATCTACTCTTTATTTTATAGCAATGAGATTGAAAACCATAATCTCTAAGATTGCTTTATATCAAACTTCAGTGCATTGAACTATAAGAATTATATATCCTCATTAATAGTGAATACGAAGAAATAGAACACAATTTATTTTTCTCAATTAAAATTGATTTAGTGGAAACAAGCCATTAATTCATATTTGTGAAGACTGAAAATTAGACAATTTTTTTCTTACATATTCCTTAAGATTTATTATTTTTCTATCAACTATGAAATTTTATCCCCTTAATAAATATAGATATTATTCTATTTTATGTTTATATTAGTCAGGGAGATATTAATAGTAAATGAATAATTATTAAAAATTTCAAAGTAAGTGCATTTTTCCATTTTATTTTTATTTTTTCACAATATAATGTGTATTTTATTACTTGCCATATTTTTTTCAAATTTTTTTCCACCTAATTAGGTATTTTTAATTTTTTAATTAGTTTAGATCCAAAAGTTATATCCTAATTATACGGACTTTTATTTTTCAAACTATTTAAATCTAATTTTTTTACCAGTAGTATAAAAATTTGATTTTCATATTCTTTGTCAATAAAAATAATTTATCATTTTAAAATGATAAAAATTAAATTTATATTTTAAGAAATTTAAGAACAGAATTAAACTCAAAATCTTCAGTATAAAACACTTCACTTTTCCTCAATTCAAATAATATATTACTTTTCTAATTTACTAACAACTATAATTTAATTTTTTATTCTAATCATTTATCAAATATATCATATCTAATCATTCTTAATAATTAATTCAAACATTATAAATTATAAATCTCCATATAATCAATAATTTTAAATTCAATTATAAAAATAATGCTATATATTGATTATATTATTTGAATTAATTATTGAGGGTAATTATATATTAAATATTTAACATATAATTAGAGTAAGAAATGTTATATTATTTATATTGAAGAAAAGAATAAAAAATTTAGTTAAAGAAATTTAAATTGAAAATTTAGTCAATTTAATTTTTTTTGAATTTTTTGGAAGTGCAAAATTAATTTTTATTGTTTAAAATTGTTTTAATAAAAATATAAAAACTAATTTTTTATATAATCTAAATAACCTAAAAAATATTATTCGAATAAAGATAAATTAACTAAAAAAGTTGAAAAATCAGAATATATATATATATATATATATATATATATATATATAAAATTTAAGATAAAATTAAAAAACACACCTAATTCTGAAAATTTTTTTAGTAATTTGCTCATCGGAAATTGATGACCAATAGTATTACATTTTCTATGCCTAGTGAGACCACCCCTTTGGAGAGAAGTGAAAAGGCAAAATTACACTTTTGACAGAGAGAAAGAAAGAGTGAATGGAAATCTTTCCGAAACACGATCAGTCAGTTCAGTATAATTTCCAACAGTTTGCTCAATCATTTCTAGTCTCACGATTCCAGCCAATAGATGCCAGAAGAAATGCTTCATCAGACAGCCGTCTCGAACTCTCCCCATTAGTTTGCGATTGCATATAGGAACCCAGGCCAGCCTGTTGTTCGCACATCAAGCTTGCAAGCCCATTTTGCTTAACATAATTGTCAAATGGCATATTGGCTGCATCAGTGAGGTTCATCATGCTCATTCCCGGTATGTCCAACTGCATTTCATCACGATTAGGATGACAATTTAGGTCTATTTGTCCAGCACTGGTTTCCGCCCCCTCAGTTTGCTTTCTATTTTCACTTACTTCAGTCTCCGAGTTATTTATGGGCAACTCCACGTGACTCGGTGTGCCAATCATTTCAGATTCATCATTGTGGTCACTGCTGTCTTTCTGAGAAATTTCCGCTTCACGCTCTGATTGCCGTTTCTTTTTACGCAGCATGAGGGTTTTAAAGCGTCGCTTCACTGTCGTGCACACATTGCATGTACAAGTGGGTTTATGTTTGCCCTTACCACTAGGTGGCTGAATGCACACTATGCAAGTACAGCCAGGGCGGTGCCGGGGATGCTTTGTAGTAGTGGCTCCAACTGACGCCTCACCTAAGTCGCCTATACTGTCTCCTAAAACTGCAGCACTTGCCAAAGCATCTAAGCCAGAAGGCTCACATTCAAGGGATGGCTTACGTCTCTCCATGATCCTTCGCTTTTTAAAATCTAGCAAAAGGGAAAACAAAATCGAGGACAACGTTAGATTGATCAACAACAACAATCTTACAACCCAAACGAAAATTTTAGTAAAGCTACCACCATGAACATTCAATTCCCAAAATCTTGACTCTCTAATTTTTTTTAAATAAATCTACAGAGGTCATAAAACTCATGTTTTTCTATAAATTGAACCATATAAAAAGCTTTGACGCATTATGCCTTTCCATGCCACATGAGAGAATCATTCAATAACTTTATGCACATTTAGAAGCTCAAGGCACAAAGGCTCAATCATACCTTTGCTCACTTTGAGAAGATTATCCAAATCCTTTGGACTGATCTCCTCCAATGCAGAACATGAGCACCTGAAAGCACATTGTAGACGAAAAAGGAAATTAAAAAGTCATCTGCAATTCAGAAGAGATTTTCATATGAAATATTCAATATAATGCCAAAATTAATCAAAATAAAACCTGCTTGAATCCCAAATATTGTCTGAACATGACCACTTTGGAGGTAGAAGAGCATCTTCTGGCAATCTTCGCCATTTGGAGCAATCATCACATTGAGCCCATTGCTCCTGTCCCCTGGACAAAGACTCAATAAATTCAGCGTAAGTTATACTTGCAACTTCACTTAATGCACATTTCCATCCAGATGAACAATTTAACCAACTACAGTAATATTGCTCTACTGCAAGGCTTGTGATGCTAATAATGATGACGTATAACGACAATGATGAAAGTGATAATAATCATATGATGACAATCTTGATTATGAAATAAAAAGAAAGGGGTGTAAAAAGGGGGAAAAAGGAGGAAGTCTAGAAAAAGAGGTTCCAAAAAAAAAAAAAAGTCACTAGATCTTTCTTTTTCTTACACTAAAGGTTAAAAGAAACAGGTAATGAGCATACTATAAAGCCTTGGCTTTCATCAATAGCAAGAATTGTGGCACAATACCATGCCTTTGCAGCTTTCCATTCAAAACAAACAAGAACTTCCTCCAAATTTGTGTTAAATGATGGGTGTCTATAGATGTTGCAGAAACAACATATTGACAAATCTCAGGTAAAAGAACTCTTATATATCCCTGTCAACACTTACGAAAAGAGGACTGCCATCCCCTCCTTGTGACTTGTACACAAAACAACACAGACACAGGATACAACAATTTGTAGTAAATCAAAACATGATACACTGGACACATTTTCCATTCATAAAGAACAATAATTTCACATAAGGAGTCATCAAACGTTAATAAATAATTCATAATAGAATTAATAAAAACAATTCTTACTAATCACCTAAAATATTTACATTATTTTTTAATTTATTAATGTATGTGTGTGTGTGTGTCTATATATAGTTTAGTGTTTAATGTGTGCCCATCACACAAAAGAACTGTCAGATACATAAGCCATTTCTCTTTTTTCCATTTTTAATAGATACACTATTGTTTGATGTGACTGACACTGCAAACCTTTATTGGAGTGTCAGTGCTTCATAGATAAAATGAGCAGATGATTCCTTACCCAGATGGCCGATCAGCAAATATGGTCCTCTTGCCAAAAACTGGAGGCTCCTAAATGACATAATCAACATTGATCACACATTTAACTAAAAAAAGAGGTAGAACTTAAATATGTATTGTTACAATATGGACGAATTGCAAAAGGATTTTCTAAACTTGTTAGCTAGTTCTACATCCATGAAACCCCATTTGTTGGAATACTGGAAAGTGTGTCAATGTGGCTCTTCCCATCAAGTCTTCTCAAGGAACACAAATAAGAAGCTTCTGCAGACTACATGGCTGCCTAATGAAAATCTAAGCTCAACCCAATCCAAGCTTTTTTTTTTTTTTTTTTTTTTTTTTTTGGGGGGGGGATGGTTTCGGGTTATCCAACTTAATACTACCGAAGAAAAAAGAAAAGTCTTTGCCATAAGTGGCTGGGCATCATGTCATAGAAGTCCAGGCAGCATCATGCTGCTTGCTATGTTCTGTGTTTGTGCCTGTGCATGTGAGTGAGAGAGAGGACAGAAGACAATTGTAAAGGACACTGCAAGGTATTGAGCAAAGATGAGTTGAGTTTTTTTGTCTTTGATTGCAATATAGATGAGAAATCAAGAAAGAACCAGTGTAAACCAC
>CATIWR010170534.1:0-24499 GCA_949677035.1 Omphalea diandra | reverse complement strand
GGTTGTTCTACCTTTGCCTCTACCCCTGCCAAATGATACTCCAACTCTACTTACCTTTCAAACTTCAACTGTGGACTCTGATGTAGCTCTGCCTCTACCTCTGCCTCTCTCTGACATTCTGGATCTTTTAGGACAATCTTTGAGCATATGATCAAGAGACCCATAAAAGTAGCAACACTAGTCAATTTTCTACATTTACCCATATGTTGCCTACCATAATGTACATATGAGGGTCGTTGTTGCATAACTTAGCCTTGACCTCTGCCTGTATATGATGAAACTCCTAATCCTCTGCCTCTATAGTTAGAGTAACCACCCTTAGCACTTGACTGTGATTGCATATAATCTCTACATTTACCTTTCTTTCTATTAAAATCTTCAATAAACTCAATAGGCCCTCTTTTTACTCATTGCTCTGTCTTTTCTTTTTCTAATCTTTCCACCCTAATTGCAGTAGCTTTTAGCTTGGTATAACTTTCAAGATCTATGGCTATGATCTTACTTATGATCTCATATCTCAGTTTCTCTTCAAACTTTTGACATTTGTCTTTTTCAATGGCCACCATGAGGGATGCATAATGAGATAACTGATTACCAGTGATTATTTCTACCTATTTAACTAAATTACGGGAAGAATATTAGTTGAGAGAGTTAAGAGAAAGGAAGAAAACCATAGGAGATGATCACAAGCCATCCATTAAGCACCAAAGTATATATTATATCCTAATACAAAAGAAGTGGTGTGGGCTAAAATTTTAAAACTCTTGGATACGAGTATCTTATACCCCATATCCGATAGTTCATACGTGAGTTTTGTGCAAGTTATGCCTAAGAAAGGTGGGATGGCCATAGTTGCTAATGAGTAAAATGAATTGATTTCCATAAGAACGGTTACTAAGTGGATAATGTGTATAGATTATAAGAAGCTAAATAAGGCTATTATAAAGGATCATTTTTCTTTGCCATTCATTATCCAAATGCTTGAAAGGCTTTTGTGTCAAGCCTATTACTACTTTTTAAATGGTTATTTCAGGTATAACTAAATTCTCATTAATGCAAAAGACTAAGAGAAAACTACCTTACCTTGCCCTTATGGCACATTTACATTTAAGAGAATTCCATTTGGTTTGTGTAATGCAACAACTACATTTCAGTGGTGTATGATGGTAGTTTTCAATGACTTTGTTGAAAAGACTATGGAAATCTTTATGGATGATTTTTTAGTATTTAGAGATTCTTTGATGCATGTTTAGCTAATTTTTCCATGGTTTTGCAATGATGTAAAGAAACAAACCTAGTTTTGAATTAGGAGAAGTGCCATTTTATGGTATAAGAAGGTATTTGGCCACAAAGTGTCCTCAAGAGATATTGAGGTAGATAGAACAAAAATAAAGATTATTTAGAAGATGCCTCCAGCTACATCAGTCAAAGGAGTGTGGAGTTTCCTTGATCACAAGATATTTTATCATTGCTTTTTTAAGAATTTTTTTAAAATTATAAAGCCTTTTAATAACTTTTTTAATAAAGATGTTACATTTAATTTTGACTAAGAGTGTTTAGATGCTTTCTATAGGTTGAAGAAGGCCTTAACTTTAACACCAATCATAGTAGCCCTAGATTGGAGCAAGCCATTTGAGGTCAGGTGTGATGCGAGTGATTACTCCAATAGAGCTATTTGAGGCCAGAAAAGGGATAAAAGAATGTATGTGATTTATTATGCGAGTAAGACACTTAATGAAGCTTAAGTAAATTATGCCATTATAGAGAAAGAGTTATGTAACGACCATTTTCATTACAAAACTCATAGCAATAATGTCCAAAATATATATGCATAAAGGTTTTATTCATCATACATAAACAATTAAATATGTATTTAATGTACATATATGTTAACTAATGTCAAGACTAGTGACCATAACTAGTTCCTATCTAAATGTATGTACATGACACAAGGAAGAGAGAGTTAGAATTCATCCGATGACCTATGGTCCATGTGTCTTAATGTAAAACTTTAAGCACCAAAGTGTCCAATCCTTATTCTTTGGTATCTAAAAAATATAATCGCGATTTAGTGAGTCACCACTTAATGAACAAAAATAATAATCAGATTCTTATGTCACAACCAATAATCAAATATCATCATGATACATTACAAGTATAACATTTGACTATGCAAGTGCAAGTGCAATAGATTAATTTTTGTCGTGACCATGCAAGGCAAACACTACTCCTAGGAATTCATGTGATTCAAGTGACATTGATTTTGCTGGCCAGCATATAACAAGTGAATCATTTGATCAATAACATGTGCCAAAGAGACCTATTGGTCCATCTTCCATATGATTAAGAACATGTGCCAATGGTACCTATTGGTCCATCTTCCACATGATTAATAACATGTGCCAATGGGACTTATTGGTCCATCTTCCACGTGATTTGCAAGTGTTTAACAATCCGGTCATAACATCCTTTTAGTTTCATGTGCAAGTACTCATTCACAAAAGGTATACTAAACAATCATTAAGAGTATATGATTCTCACTTGACTTGTATTCACATGTAAAATATAACAATTCAATCACATATACATGTAATAAAACATAATCATACCATAAAATTATCACACACACACACATTGAATCTAATTATGGTTTTACTCACCTTTTGATGTGACCAACCTTTATGGTAGGTTTGGTTCTCTCTCTAGGGCTTCAACAAAGTTTTGAGATCCTAACGTTTGATACATACATGGTTATAAGCATGCCAAAATGATTATGAATGTTTGGTATGCAACTATGGCATGATCCATGTAAGTGGACCTAATGTTTATGCATGTTTTTCCCTATATGGTAGCCTGAGCTTGCTACGCTCTCACAACAATAATTCTAGATATCCTCATCCAACTAACTTGATTCTTTTTTTTTCTATATACTAGACACATAATGATACAACATATTCAAATTTCAAGCCAATATCAGACACACAGAAAAATGTGGTGAATTTTCAAATTTTACCTTGTTGCAATGTTATCTTAGTTTGAGTAGGTCTTACATTCTTAGTTGTATCTCAAATTGTCCAAATCCAATTGCAATAATAATCTACCATCAATTACAAAACATATAAAGGAACATTTTTCATGTTTGAATCACATGAATTCCCAGAGCAATGTTTGCCTTGCAAGGTCATGCAAAAATTAATCTATTGCACTTGCACTTACATTGTCAAATGTTATACTTATAATGTATCATGATGGTATTTGATTGTTGGCTATGACATAAGAATCTGATTATTATTTTTATTCATTGAGTCGTGACTCACCAAATTGTAATTATATTTTTCAGATACCAAAGAATAGGGATTGGACACTTTGCTGCTTAGAGTTTTGCATTGAGACACATGGACCACAGGTTTCGACAGAATTCCAACTCTCTCTTTCCTTGTGTCATGTACATACATTTAGAAAGGAACTAGTTATAGTCACTAGTCTTGACATTAGTTAACATATATGTACATTAAATACATGTTTGATTATATATGTATGATGAATAAAACCTTTATGCATATGTATTTTGGACATGAACGCTATGAGTTTTGTAATGAAAATGGTCGTTACATGTTGTTAGCCATAGTGTATGGATTTTATAAATTCAAGACATATTTGGTAGGTTCTAAGGACATAGTGTGTACATACCATGTTGTGATAAAATACCTATAGAATAAGAAAAATGTCAAGCCTCATCTCATACACTAGGTGCTTTTATTGCAAGAATTAGATCTTGAAATTAGGAATAAAAAGGGGACTAAAAATGTTATTGTCAATCACTTGTCTCTAATTCAATTTAAAGAAAGTGAAAATAGTAGTCTATAAATCAAAAAGGCATTTTCTAATAAACAACCTTTTGTGCTTAATATTAGAACACCTTAGTATGCATATATTGTCAATTACATTGTGAATGGAATCATACATTTAGACTTGTCATTCCAGCAAAAGAAAAAGTTTCTAATAGATTGTAGGCATTACTTTTGGGAGGAACCTCTTCATTACAAGCATTGTACTAGTGGACTTATTAGGAGGTGTGTTCCTAAGGAAGAAATTAATGACATTTTAATTCATTATCACTCTTTAGAGAGTGGAGGACATTTCAACACCACCAAAATAGTTGCAAAGATATTACAATGTGGTTTTTAATAACTTATAATGTTTGCATATACATGGAAATTCGTACATTCATGTGATCATTGCTAAAGGACTGGTAATATATCGAGATGTCAAGAAATGCCACTGAATAACATCCTTGAAGTAGAATTGTTTGATGTGTGATGTATCAATTTCATGGGGCCTTTCCTTCCATCTTATGGGCAACTCTATATATGGGTTGGAGCACTTGCCTCTCCTACGAATAAAGCTAAGGTGGTAACTAGGTTTATTAAGAAATTCATTTTCTCAAAGTTTGGGGGTGCTTAGAGCCATTATAAGTGATGGTGGAACTCATTTTTGCAATAGGCAGTTTGAGATCTGACTTAAGAAATATGGAGTCACTCATAAGATTGCTAGCCTATATCAGCCACAAAAAAGTGGACTGGTGGAAAAACTTCAAGTAAGGAGTTGAAGCACATCTTAGAGAAGACAGTGTCAAATTCAAGGAAAGATTGGTCATAAATGTTTGATGATGCATTATAGGCATATAAAGCAACATTTAAGACACCTCTTAGCTTGTCTCCTTATCGTATAATCTTTGGAAAGGCTTGCCACCTTCCTATAGAGTTAGAGCATAAAGCATATTGGGCTATTAGGCTTCTAAGTTTTGATCTTAAGAAGGGTAGAGAAAAGTGTCAACTTCAATTAAATGAGATGGACAAATGCTTATGATAATGCCATAATTTACAAGAAGAAAATGAAACTTTGGCATATTCATTTAAAGTAGAACAATAAGGGTTATTATTCAATTCCAGACTTAGACTCTTTCTTGGAAAGCTAAAGTCACACTTGTTTAGGTCATTTACAGTAGTGCAAGCATTTTTGCATTGAGTTATGCAATTAAAAGGAGCTAATGGAAACACATTTAAAGTAAATGGACAATGAGTGAAACCATACTACTGTGGAGAGGCAGTGCAAGCATGAGAAGTTCTTCTCCTAAATACTCTAGTAAAGTAAAATTCAAGGAAAGTTGAGCTAATGACTATAAATAAGCACTTATTGAGAGGTAACTCGATGAATTTTAATTGATTTAGTTTCATTTCAGTTTATTTACTTTAATTGTTGCATAATTTGCATAGTTAATTTTTAGATATAGTAGAATTTCAATTTAAGAATAATAAGAATTTCAATTCATTTTTGTGAATTCAGTATAGTACATTGTTGTCATAGTTCATTTTAATTTGTTGCAATTAATCTACTTTTAAATTTTTCTTTTGCAGGTTATTAAAAAAAATTTGAAAATAGAGTTGCAAGGGCAATGCTTTAGGCCAAGAAATGTAGAGCAAAAGAGATGAAAAAATGGCTATAACATGTTGGGCTTGAAGATTAATAAAGATGGGCCAAGAAGAAGTGATGAACTGCGTCTTAAGGAGTAATCTTGGTTCTATTTAGAATATGGGACAGTAGATGTTTAAGGAAGCTTTGTTTTAATGGAATAGGCCTTATAGTGTTTTAATGGAAGATGGGCTTTAATTTGTATCATAGATCGAATGAGATATTTTAAATTTTAAAATTCCTCATCTTCTTCTATTAAACCCTAAAAGAACATTCTATTTTTTTTCCCTTATTCCAATCGACACTACAAGGATCAATGTTGAAATATCGATTCATACAAATCATATTATATGTGTGATGGAAATTTGTGAACTTGTGACTAAAATTTTAGTGTTTTAATATGGAAATTGCTTTATTTTGATGAGTCTTTTGACACTAGAATTTTTATGGTTTAATGCATATGTGGTAGTTGAAATAAGAAATCAATAGGTTTATAAGAATTTAGCAGCTCTAATATGAATTTCTTACTAACATTTTATTTGAGGTAGACATAGTTGTGAACTAAATCATTGTGTGGGTGGATTAGGAATAGAAGATTATGGATTATGGATTTTTAAGGTTCTATTTGGAATTTACCATAAATGATTAGATTATGTTAGTTCAGTTGTTATGTTAAGTAAAATGAAAATTTTGACTATGATTGTTTATGAATTATTGATACATTCGTGATTGACCCTATCTATGTAAACTGCAATTCACAATTGTGAGTAAAGTTATGAAGTAAAGGAAAACTTTTGTATATTGGCCCACATGTCACTTGTTATTATTACAATCAAATTGAATTATTTTGTTAGGGTCCATGTGGAATAAAATGTAATATTTGTTTATTGCAATAAAATTAGGCAAAGCAATTGTAAACTACTAGAATCAATGTGCAATAGATAAGTTCTATGAGTACTAATTCCTACACTATTTCAAAATGTGAATTTATGTTTCTATAATCATTTTTGTTTGAAGAAAATAAGAATGCATGATTTGGAAATGGTTGTATAAAAATTGACATTATATTATGATAGAATAGATAAATGTGTTACATTGCAGATTGTGAAATTCTTAAATTTTGTTAATAAGAACAGGTTTGCTATTATTTTCCAAGTGCATACCAAGGCCTATGTATAGCTATTTAGCAATATATTCCAAAATCCAATGCTTTCTCACTTTCATTTTTATTCATCCCTTCCATGTGCTAATGTCAATTGATTGTTTGATGAAGGATCGACTCAACTACAAGAGAATGACATAATAAGAAGCACCATTTAAAATCAACCACATCCATGATTCAACTGAGATATTCAACAAAGAAGTGAGGTTTTTTTTTTTTTATTTCATTGATTTTTAGTTTAATTTTCTCTCATTTCCAAACATTGAGGACAATGTTGTCTTTAAGTTTGGTGAAGGGTTAGGATTTATAGGATTCTTTTGTTAATAGCATTCATTGGTTATATTTAATTTATTCTTTTGTCATTAGTAATCCCACTTTCTTAGAGTATTATTTGTTCAAATAATAAAGAAAAATTAAAATTGAGTATTGATTAATGAAATAATTCTGCAAATTTGAATTTGTTCAATTCTCACAGTAAAGTGGGCATGATCTTCTCATATTGGAATTTAAACATTTAAAAAAGTTTAATAAACAGTGTGACCAAGTGTCTTGTATAGTTTGATTGAGAAACTTGCTTGAATAATTACACTTAAGAAATGATTGGTTGTTTAAATTCAAGCATGTGCATGATAGTTTATTAAAAACTTTTCCACTAATTGTAGAACAAGACATGCAATCTTTTGAGGTGAAATATTAATACATAATTGATCAAGGAAATGATTTAGTTTTTTTATATGTTAACCTATTTAGCCCCATCCATACCTAACTATTTTTTATCCTTTATATCCTTTTTAAGCCTTAAAATACACTCTAAGAGTGTATATAAGCCTTTTTCTTAGTACCATTGACATTATTACCATATAACTCATATTATGGCCTGCTTAACAAGAGAATTTTAGAATTGAAAATTTTAAGTGACATTAGAATTTCCATTATTTTTATTGTGAAAGTTGAATTTCCTTCTTGATTGTATATTTGAGCATATTTGCAAGTGTTTGATATTTATTTGAAAAAATAAAAATTTAAAAATTTTAAAAAAAGAGAGAAAAGTTGAGAATTATGAAGTCTATTGAGCTCTAATGTTTAAATTATATAAAGTTCACAAATTTATGTGAGATGCATTATGTACACAATTTACTTTTGAGCTTTGTGATAAATATGGATTATCTGAGTGATTGTTGCTAAGAAATAAAAGAAGGATGTGATTTAGACAAGTTGGAAAATTGTGGATTTGATATGGAAACTTTTGATGTCAAATGATTATTTTCATTCTTGAAATTCTCTTGCTTGAACTATTTTTTATCCTTTTCTTTAGCAAGTCGTTAGCCCTAGACATTTTACAAGTTGATAAGGACCTTTTGATCCTTGGTTAATTGTGTAATTACATTAGTGGAGATTAATTATGTGTTCTTACTTATGTACTTACCTATAGAATTGTGTACTGTTGACCTAGTGCATCAAGAAGGGGTAGTTGAATTGGTGGGAGATTAAAAATTTAAGATAAGGGTAAGGTGTTTAGAGAGTTAAGAAGGAGAAGAGAAAATAAACACGAGATATTTATAGCGGTTCAGGTGTTAACATACCCTATGTCCACTCTCTAATTCTTCATAATTGGGTATTCCACTCAACTAAACTGGTGTTTTCGAGCTTACACCTAACTTATACAATTTGTGTTTTATGGCTCACACACAACCCTTACAATTAGTGTTTTTATGCTGACACACAACCTCTCACAAGTGTTTTAGATAGGCTCACACTTTAACTTCTTACAAGAGCTTTGGAAGTTAGGCTAACTCTTACCCTACTTACAAGAGTATTTAATGCTAACACCAAACAATCAATAATGCATAAAAAAGAGTAAAAGGAATGAATAGAAAATTTGTAAGAGTTTGGTTATAATAAATAAAGTTCTCTTACATTTACATATTTTTGGTGGAGTATTTATAGCCAACATCCACCAAAGATATGTTACTCAAAACCTATCCCAAAATCTCCAAGTTGTGTTAGGCAGATTTTGCATTAAATGCTTGTCAGGCGGAAGTCGCGATCGCTACTATAATTTTACGATTGCGATTTTTCAATTTACACTGAGGAGTTGAAAATTGTAGCTGATAACTCCATTCTATGTCTAACGACTAGTCCATGTGTCCTTCACCCACTGGTTGTCCAAAAAATATAGTCGTTGTGTTTAACCAACTACTTAAAATTTACAATCATGATTGAGCTTCCTCTTGGGCGTAACTAAGACTGCAAATTCCTCTATTGGGTGAGGAGACAACATTTTCTTTAGTTGCGGTACCAACATATGATTCACCCTCATAATTTTTGATATTCCAATGGTTGCCTTGGACACTTAGCGTACTGTGGTGCACACTTGGTTCACTCTTTTGTTATTATGTAGTTCACAATCGCGACAGAGGATGCAAATGCCACCATGAATTCCTTTGTCAATTAACTAAGCTTCCTTTAGCTAAATCGCGACTGTGAATTTGTTCATGAATTCTTATGGCCTAGCTTCATCCATTCTTATTACAAAGTTACGGTTGCGATTTAAGAGATATTGATCACAAATTTGGATGTTCTTCTTAAAGATGGTGATTTTGATTCCATCCAACTTCTAATGAAAATATATCTTATAAATTGCAAAACAACACTTAAATGAAACATTAGAACTGATCAATCTTTATTGTCAAGATAAAAAAAGACTTATGACTTAGGTTTGACCAACCTAGTCCAACATGTACAACATTATGTTATGAAATGTTTTAACAATGCTAACTTGTGTTATGGTTGATTTTAAATTGCATCAAAGAAGAAAAAGGTGTATTGTGGTTTTTATAACTTTCTTGGTTGATTTATACTTGAAATTGTTTGCAAAGTTTTGGAAGTAGATTTAAATGTTTTAGATTTTCTTATGAGTGTTGATTGGTTAATTTTTTATGAAAATTTTCTAAGTTCAAGGGATTACAATTTTGAATTGAAAGATTTTCTTATTTAATTTCTTTTTTTTTGCTTAAGAAGAAGTAAAACTTTAAGTATGGGGAGTTTGATAGGGATTCTTTTACCATACATTTTTAGGTTAGGAATTAGGAATTTTTTCTAAGTTTCATAATGTTTTTGTTTTGGAATAAGTTAATTTATATATCTTCTATATTTACCTCGAAGTCTCTTAAAAATGAGCTAAACTATATTTTCTAGTAATGTTGCAGGGATATTGCATGGCCTATACATTGGACCATGCAAGTATACAAAGTTTACTATTCTGCAAAGCAGAAGCACGTAAGCAATTAAGTGCATGCGTAGTTCCATGGCCTATGCATTAGGTCATGTAGGTCGACAGGGATATAATTGCTAAATACATCAGGAGGCTTTCTTTTAAACAATAAGGAAACCTAATGGGACATTCATTTTGGAGGGTAAAGAGGCAAATTTGAGAAGTGAATTTGGGATCTTAGATCTACACCAATTTTGTAAGAGAAATTAGGAGAATTTTAAAGAGTTTTCTTAAGATTTATTGTTTATAGTAGGATTATTCTTTTTAAGGATTTTCTCCTTCTAATTTAAATCAGTTTCTTTATCTTTGTTTCTATTTCTTCCTTTAGAATGAACTAATTTTTTTATTTGATGTATTAGGGCAAGGCCTACTACTTTTCCATGATTATATTAGAGATCTTTGTTTCAATTATGTTGGGTTCCTTTAATTTAATTTGTTTGAGCTTGATTGACTTATATGTATGAATGGCAACATATATTGAAGGGTTAAGATCCTAGATGATGGAGGGAAAGTGGAAGTCTAGGGTTAGTCATTACACATTAAGTTAGAAAATTAAGACCACAAGAGTAGGCTTCACTTCTAGAGATACTATTAGGAGATTCAAAGAATCTAATGCATAGTTATTAAGTTTTATGACCATGAGAGTAGGCATAATCTCGGTAGCAATAAACTTAGTTTTGCTTAAGAAAGATTATTAGGTAATTTTAAAAATCCATGTTTAAAGAGCAACCTAATTACATGAGAAATAAAATCCTTGGTATAATTAAGGAAAAGTATTGTGGTAAACCTAAATTCCTTAAAGATCATTCACATAAGTGTTTTCTTTTATTTAATTTCTATTACCAATTTATTTTAGAATTTTTTAGATATTAGGTTAAATATTCTTTCATTATTCGGTTGCCAAATAATAGGAAAATTTAGTTCCTTGGTACTTGTAAAATTCAATCCAAGTAAGAATGATCTTTACTCTCCATTATATTACTTGAAGTGATTTGTGAACTTGCAAGAGTTTTGCACACAATAACCATCATCTTGGAAAGGTTCGCTTTTGACAATCAAACTTTTTACCACAAATCTAGCTTTTATTTTGTAAACAACTCATCTATCATTCTTGTCCTGCTTTAAGCTAGGATATGTATCATAATACACCTATGTTGCTTATGATGCAAGGATAAATGGTTCATACTTATTGAATATTTTTTATAATTCATATTAATAAGTTTGTATTGCTAGTGAACTATCATACCGACATTTGGTAAAGGATCAAACCTCTCGTAGTTGAATAAACTAGTTCTCTTGTAAGGTAGTATAGGGCACTCTAACTCTAGAACTTCAATTAATTTACCATAGTAGTCAGTTTCATTAGCACTATAATTTGTGCCTTTTAAGCAATCCCTATAATTATTAGTTATTCTATTAGAACCATGTGCTTTTGAGTGAAATTTATAATTGTTGACATAATATTTATGATGTAACTTTATTGCATGTAATGGACCTTTTGCCAAATCCTTAATGAAATGTTGGTAACATTGTTTGATTGATTATGTGCCTACAATTTATATTAATTAAGCGACTAAGCATTAAATTATGTTACACATACTTGAAAAATATGAGTTTATCATGCATTTTATATACTCACATATTGATTAAACCAAATAACAAAATCATTCTCCATATACACATGTTGTTGTGTAACTTTGTTGTAACCCTGACATGTAAATCCCGCACAACATATTAACACAATAACAAACATTAGTATACAAAAGTGCAATTCCATATTATCACTATAAAACAGAAATTGAGATGAATAATTACTCAATAAAAGGTGTTACTTCCTCACAGTTAAGCACAATGTATGTATGCATGGCATGATATTCTTTGTCAGTCAACATTTTTGTTTTGAACCCCTAATAGGAGACATGTAGGTTTGAATCTACTAAGCATTCCATTATATTCTTCATATCCCCCTCTAAATTTGTCATTATTTCTAGGGACTTTTTGATGTCATGTATTAACACAGGTCTCAAGTAGTATGCATAGAAAGTTGAAGCTTCTTCAACCAAATATTCATTGCATATTAAACCTTCATCCTGAGCTTTATTTCACATGTTATTTTTTAACTTTCAATGATACCTTTCGAATGGATATATCCATCAATATTGAATTGGTCCTGTAATTCTTGCTTCATATGGAAGATGAATTAAGATATATTCCATACTGTCAAAAAAGCTTAGTGGAAGTATGCATTCAAGTTTACACAAAATAACAATAATCTCTTGCTTTAGCTACCTTATATCATCCATATGTATGACAGTTGAAGTTAAATCCTTGAAGAAAAATGTTAGGCTAAGTCGGTCAAACCTAAGTCATAAGTCTCTTTGGACTTTGAGAATGAAGATTGATAAGTTCTAATGCTTTGATTAAGTGTTGTTTTGCAATTTATAAGATTTATATTCATTAAAAGTTGGATGGAAGTCAAAATCTTTATCTTTAAGAAGAATATTCAAATTTACAGTAAGTATCCCCTAAATCGTGACCGTGACCTTACAATAAGGATGGATAATGCTAGGCTAGAGGAATTCACAGATGAATTCATGGTCACGACTTACTGAAGGGAGCCTCTTGGATTCACAGAGGAGTTTACGGTGTCATTCGCATTAGAGGTCGCGATTGCAAATTTCATAGTAACAAAGGAGGGAATTAAAGCCACAACCACAACACGCCAAGTGTCAAAGGCAACCATTGAAAAATAAAAAATCACGAAGGCAAAGAATGGTCATAATCGCAACTCAAGAAGGTGTTGTCTCCATACTAAACAGAAGAATTCGTAGTTTTAGTCACACCCAAAAGAAAGTTAACTCATAACCGCATCTTCTGAGTAGTTGGTTGAACACAACTATATTTCTTAGATAACCAATGGGTGAAGGACTTGTGGACTAGCTGTTAGAAATATAATGGGGTTCTTAGCCACAAATTTTAGCTCGTCAGTGTAAATTGGAAATTCGTGACGGGGAAATGGTGGTAGCGATTACAAGTTCCGCCTGACAAGCATTTAATGCAAAATCTACCTTGCACAACTTGGAGATTTTATCATAGTTTTTGAGTAACGTCATTTTGGTAGATGTTGGCTATAAATACCCCTACCAAACTAATGTAAATGCAAGAGAATTTCATTTATTGTAACAAAACTCTTGCAAATTTGCTACTCTTTCTTCTTACTCTTCTTTATGTGTTATTGATTATTTAGTGTAAGCATTAAACACCTTTGTAATTAGGTTAAGAGTTAGCCTAGATTCTAAAAGTCATGTAAAAGAATGAAGTGTGAGCCTATCCAAAACACTTATGAGAGGTTTTGTGTGAGCCTAAAAACATAAGTTGTAAGGGTTTTATGTAAGCTATAAAACATAAGTTGTATAAGTTAGGTATTAGCTTGAAAACATCAGTTTAGTTTAGTTGAATACCTAATTGTGAAGAATTAAGGAGTGAACGTAGGCTTTGTTAACACCTGAACCACTATAAATGTCTTGTGTTCTTTTTCTCTTCTCCTTCTTAACTCTCTAAACACCTTAACCATTCTCTTTAAATTCTATGCCAATTTGTATAAATTAGACATCAATATATTAAGCAGATCACAACTTAGAAAGTCAATTGTTATCCTTTCATAGTTATCTTTTTTGACTTGTAATTTGCGGTCATTATTCTTAGATTCATGATCGCGAATTACAAGCACTCATCATTTGATTATCAACCATCAATTTGCAGTCATGAATTTTGTTCCCCACCTCAAATTTGTTCAAATTTTAAAACTTTTGACCATTGAATGTGTCGTTTCCTAAGGATTTTTTATTCGTTACTCATAAATTTCAGAATTAGCGATCACGACTTGCATGTAGATGTTGCGAACTTGTGTAACTGTCATGCATTTAAGTGATTTGATTGCCAATCAATGGTGCTCTTTCATTTAAAGCATTTCTGACAATTTATGGCCATTTTCATCCCCTTTCCTGGCCTATATAAACCATTGAAATAATATTTCTTTTCACTCCTACAAAAAATCTCAATCTCTCTTACTCTAAAAACCTTTAAATCTTCTTTCATTCTTAAATGGCCCCTAACAAAGCCTTAAGAGCAGAGAAGGGAAAAGCAGTAGCACAACCTTCTGGACCACCTGCTCTACACATGATGAAAGGGGTCACGAAAGAGGAGAAACATTAGTATAAGGCAAACGCCTCTAAGATTATCCTACTGAACAAAATCCCTTCCACTTTCCTTCTTGAGTCTTTAGGTATCAAAGACGAGATCCATGCATTTTTTTCAAACCTAGGACGGAACAAATTTATTTTTTATGACGAGCCTGGATATGAAGAGATCGTGCAAGAGTTTATGTGCACCGTGACTTTAAGTCGAAGAGTGAAAACTCACGTTGGCTAATATGAATTAGTGTTTTTGAGCCTTTTGGGGCCTTTTTTTCATTACCTTCAAACAACTTTCAAATTTTGTTAACCTTTAAGTTGGAGATGACATTTCATTCATCATCTCCTCCCTTGATGTCATTTATTTCGAGTCTTTATTCAAAATTTCCATCAAGACCAAACATGACCCCAAAACTTCCTTGACCAAATACATTCATACCCTACCCTTTTAACTACTTCACTATATCATCACCTTTTCTGTTAATGCAAGAGGGGATGGTAACGAGAAAGTTTCTCAAAAAATATTGCTTTTCTTTTTTATCTCACCAAAAATAAGCTTGTATAAACTGGTCGTTATCTTGTGGATCAATTGATCCGCATGAGCACAAAGCCCAAGAGTCAATTTCTTCTTCTTTCCCATGTCACTGTCGTCTACTGATATGTAAGTGCTCTTAATGAGGAAAATGAAAAATTCCACACTAATAAGCTTCTCCCCTTCATAAAATTTTTTGGACCTACCCTACTTCACCAATGCAAAAATCATTCACCTCGATTCTTATACATACACTTTTGGTGCTTTTGAACCCAAGAAACTAGAGACCTTTTAAACCTCTAAAAGAAAAAGGTTTGTCATTAAAGAGGGAGCTCAACTTGGTTCCACTTCCCTAACCAAAACCCAAAGCCAAAATCACTTTTACCTCTATCAATAGGAAATTGGACAAGATGATGAGGATGCTTAAAAGACGATTTCTCCTCCTTTCCCATCTACACAGTGATTTAGTGGACTTATTGGAGAAAGTAGGTGCTCTTCCCTGCCATCTTCCAGACTTTGAAGATTGGGAGGAGACACTAAAAGAGGAGGCTAGCCAATAGGTTGAGGAGGGTGATGAAGCTGAAGGTGGAGGAGAAAATGAAGACATGGACGATTCTATAGATGATGACAGTTATCCAATCTTTTATTTTCTCTTTATGGTTTCTTTTTTTATTTTTCTTTTTAAGTTTTTGATATAATGTTGTTGATCCCACCAATTATTAAATAAATAAAAGTGTTTGTTTTGCAATTCATTATCTCAAATGTTATGTGATTGCAACTTATATGTTATCTTTATTGTTTTACTCTTTATGATTACTCTATCTCAATTTATGCACCTCTTTTACTTTTTAAATATTTACCCTTTTTTTATCTTACCAAAGGGGGAGAGAATAGCATTGAGAGAAAATAAGTAATGTGCATAAGTTGAGGGGGAGAGCAAGTTCAAACTTAGAATATTTAGAATTACTTGATCATTGACTAGAATCCTTTGATTAATTGATCATTGACCATCCTAACTTCACAACTCATGCATTTAACTTTCTTTAAGATCAATCTAAGTTGTCAAAATAAAAAAGAGGGAGATTGTTGGACTAGATTGGTTAAACCAAAGTTATAAGCCTTTTTTGATCTTGACAATGAAGATTGATAAGTTCTAATGCTTTGATTAAGTGATGTTTTGCAATTTATAAGATTTATTTTCATTAGAAGTTAGATGGAAGTCAAAATCTCCATCTTTAAGAAGAACATCAAAATTCATAGTTAATATCTCCTAAATTGCGACTGCAACCTTGCAATAAGGATGGATGAATCAAGGCCAAAGGAATTCACAGATGAATTCATAGTTGCAGCTTAGCAGAAGGGAGCCTGCTTGATTCATGGAGAAATTAGCGATGTCATTACCGTTAGAGGTTGCAATTCATAGTAACAAAACATGGAACCAAAGCCATAACCACAGCACACAAAGTGTCCAAGGCAACTATTGAAAAATCAAAAATCATGAGGGCGAAGAATTAGTCATGACCACGACTCAAGAAGGTGTTATCTCCTTACCAAACAAGAATTTGTGGTCTCAGTCATGCCCAAGAGAAACTAACCTGGGATCGCTACTTTTAAGTAGTTGGTTAAAGATAACGACTATATTTCTTGGGCAACCAATGGGTGAAGGACACGTAGGCTAGTCATTAGACACAAAATGGGGTTATCTACCGTGGTTTTTAGCTTATCAGTGCAAATTGGAAATTCGCAATCGGAAATGGCAATAATGACTGTGACTTCTGTCTGACAAGCATTTAATGTAAAATTTGTCTAGCATAACTTAGAGATTTTGGGATAGTTTTTGAGTAACGTCTCTTTGGTGTATGTTTGTTATAAATACCCTTCCAAATTGATGTAAATACAAGAGAATTTCATTTATTATAACAAAACTCTTGCAAATTTGCTACTCATTCTTCTTACTCTTCTTTACGTGTTATTGATTGTGTGGTGTGAGCATTGAACACATTTGTGATTAGGTTGAGATTTAGCTTAGATTTTAAAACTCTTGTAAGAGGTTGAAGTGTGAGCCTATCTAAAATACCTGTGAGAGGTTTTGCGTGAGCCTTAAAACACAAGCTATAACAGTTTTGTGTAAGCCATAAAAAACAAGTTGTATAAGTTAGATGTGAGCTTGAAAACACCAGTTTAGTTGAGTGGAATACCCAATTGTGAAGAATTAGAGACTGGACATTGGGTTTGTTAACACTCGTACCATTATAAACGTCTTGTGTTCTTTTTCTCTTCTCCTTCTTAACTCTCTAAACACCTTAACCTTTCTATTTAATTTTTAATCTCCTACCAATTCAACCCCCTTTCTTGGTGTACTAGGCCAACAAAAAGGCTCAAATTTGTTAGGGCTTGCCAAACATGTGCTTGAAGTAATTCCTAAAATGCAATTGGTTTCAACTATTACATGAACACATGAAAATTGTGACTTTTCATCCCAAATAACTTAAGCCTTTACTTGTCCATGCATATGCCCATATTTGAGACATATCTATTTAGAAATCATAAAACTTTAATCCATTCACATAAAGCCTTTTTTTCCTATTTTTCAAGAGTGTAACAGGCATTAGGATATTTTCTAGTTCTAGGATCATGATCTAATTATGCTCTAAGACAAAACTATTTCAAATCTTTCTTTGATTTGGCATTTTTTTTAGTTTTTCCTTCCGCATTCATCATCATATTAAACACATTATCAAAAATATTCTTCTCAAAGTGCATCACATCCAAATTATGCCTATCATATTAGTTTTCCAATATGGCAGGTCCTAGAATATGCTTTATTTCCTCCATCTACTTACTTTAAAAATTTATACATTCGCTATACAATCATCCATATCAATGACCTTCAGTAATCCTCATTCCTTTATCTCTATTAATATCTTATATCTGGACTAGATTGGTGGTGTAATATTACTTTTTAAGAAATGTTTTTTTATTCCTTTGAAATGGATGGCCATTTAGTAAAAATGTAGGTTGGTTGTCAAACCATGATGTCTTACTCCCTTTCGACTAAGTAAAAGCATCTGAGTTGTCCATGCAATAGGAACATACCAACTTCCTTATTATACTCCGCGCTTGCAATGTAGAATACGCAAGAAAATCACTAATTGTCCACCTTAATGTAGTACGCAGTTGCAAGTTTTACTTTTTTGACATATTGTAGGTTTGCATCCTAACTTCCTATGGTATCGTCATCTTTGCAATAAATGGTTGCAAGAATACATCCAACTTCTCCTTCAGATTCTTGGGTCTCGAAACTAACATAGTTATAAACATATATTCCTTTTTCATACACATTCATGGGGGTAAATTTTATGGAGTGACATTTATAGACTAAGATGAATATTATTGTCTTAACTAACCGAATGGTTGAAACCTATATGTGTAAAATCCAAGTCTTACATTCTTGCATTCAGCTGCTAATGTTAAATGCATCATATCAAAATGCTTCCATGATTTCGAGTCTAAGTAATGCCTCATCATGCCATCTTCTTCTTCAACATGCTCAACATGTCATCTTATATCTTTAGTTATGGCGTTGGAAGCATACAACCTTTGTAATCTTAGAGTGAATGAAAAGTAAACATTTTCTTATAAGGAAATATTGATTTTTACTTTGAACTTCTAACACTAGATGGCTTATATAACGAAAATGCACAAAACTTGCAACTACTCAACTCACTATCTTTTCCCCAATAAATCATACAACCATTCTTACAATAAAGAATCTTTTCTACTAGTAAACCCATTCTTTGTATCAATTTCTTCGTGTTGTAGAAGCCCTCGATCATAACATTATCCATCGATAACAATTCTTTCATTAATTAGCATATGTCGTCGTAACATATTTCATATATATGATGTTCTACTTTAATTTCAACGATTGAGCAACAAATAACAATTGTGAAGGGATATTACATTTAAGCCATACTTCCTTTTGTAACCTACAACATGTTATAAAAATGTTGTATTACAACATTTGGTGCTTCCTCTATATCACTTGCATGAAATGATAGACAAAAAGCATTAAATGCCATTTCATGGTTGGTGCTATGAGATTCATAATCTATACTAGAACAAAAGTCTATTTCTTCCACATTAACTAATGTTCCTAAATCTATTCGTATATATGATTTACCATATCTAATAACCAAGTACAAGTCCATATTTAGCTAAATGGTACCTAATCATTTCAACATCATCATATTATCGAATCTAACACCTCCTATGATTACATGGACATCTCATCTTATTCTCATCTATGTACTCTGAATTGTTGCAAGCAAACAATATAATAGCTCTCATGCCCTTTAAAAATTCTAGATTTAATAACCCATCAATTAGCCTATCCATTCATAATATAAAATCATTGTTTTTTTTAATTATGTCATTTACAAATAAATATTATTATGTTTCACATTTATAATATCATGCTTAGGATTCATTCAATTTTATGTATTTTCAAGGTTTGAAACTGACCCATTTGAAAAGATATTGTCTATTGTCTCAATGCACTTGTATAAATTTTGGAAGCATGTTCCCACAATTCTTCTAATGCACAATATAAAACATGTGTAAATAAATGCAATGGACACCTTATCACAGGTTTCATATCACATTTTGCACATATTTCGATATGCACATGAAAAACAATATACATGTCATGATTTTATTCAGACAATGCATTTTCAAAATGTCCTATGGAACAATTTAATGAATTACTCACAGTTAATACAAGTAATTCACTAAATGGGTTTCTAAGGTTTAACCCTAATAGTGTAACAAAATTTTGGCAGACTTTCAATATAACTAAAACTTACCAAACTTCAATATGTGGTCTATTATTGACGTCCCTACAAAAAAAAAAAAAAGCACTTCTAATATATCTCCAGCCATAACAACTCATACTACAATAAAAAAAACCTATACAAAAAAATACTTCTAACAGAACTATTCATCTCAACAAATTCATTACAAATCAATGCCATATCCTTTCATCACAACTAAATTTATACAAATTATTGTATATTATATAACAATAATCGAATGAACATCACACTCCATAATTAAGAATAATATATCGTAAAATTAAATCTTAAATTCTAATGTCTTCATTAATTATAAGAATTAACTAATATTGTAGTAATTAATTACAAATTAATTGTCTTTTTCATAATTAGTTGCAAAAATTAATTACAATTTTCCTAAAATTAGTTGAAAAACTAATATTTAATTCATCATTTTAAGTTAATTCTAACATTATAAATTCCAAAATAATTTAAAATAATACACTACAAATTAATTTCTAATATCTAAATTAATTTGCTATTTCCTAACTAATATACCAATAAAATTTATATACTAAAAAAATTAATTCCTTAATAACTAGTAAATTCCTACTAATTTATAACTTCCTAATTAATTAACAAATATAATTTGTAACAATTATGTACAAAATTCATAGTTTGCTATTACATACAAATTCATAATTAATAATAATTTCTTAATTTTCTAATTTTCTAAGTATTATACAATTCAAAATAATATCATAAGTTTTAACTTTCTAATTAATTTCAAAATTAATACTTTATTTTAATTTTCTATTTTATGTAAACTAAATCCATATACTCAAAATTACTTCTTGATTTCTAAAGTAATTACAAAAATTAATTATGGTATTAATTACATAATTTAATTTCCTAATAAATTAATTTATAATTTAATTATAATTAATTACATAATTTTCTCAATAATTACTAATTTACAATTTCGGATAATTTTCAGATTTCATATAATTTTATTCAACTTTTAACTAATATTAACTAAATAGTATCTAATATTTGAAATTTCACATTATTTATAATTTCAAATTTAAACATAATATCTACATAATTAAATACACATTTTTTTTGCACACAAATCTCCTACTTTTCTAATTAATTTGGCATATTTTCAACCTTTCAACTAATTTTCACATAATTAACAATTACAAAGTTATACGTAATAGTCCTAAATATAAAATAGTATTAAACCAAATTTACACTTACATAATTGCTACAATACCTATTTAATTCAACTAAATAATATTATGCAAAAATAAGTACATTTTTAAAATTTAATAAATTTCAAAATTTCACAAAATTTATGAAACCTATTTTTAACGTAATTTAATATAATTCAATAATCTTAAATTTTCCTAAAAAATAATTCACAAAACAAATTAAATAATATACAAAAATAATGTAGAGAGAGAGAGAGATCAAACAGCCCACACAAATCAACCTAACCCACAATAAATGAACCACAAAATGACAAGAGAAGATGAGAGTGGTGGTCGGTAAAGCAAAAATGGAGGCGAGAGGTGGCAAAGCTATTGCTAGTGGTGGGTTGAAGAGGAGCCATGGTGTGAGGGAGAGGGAAGGAAAAGGAGAGAAAGAAGAAGGAGAAAGAAAGAAAGAAAGAAAAAGAAAAGAAAAAGAGAAAAGAGGGGGGAGGCGAGCTGCGTGAAATGCAACACTGATGGGCTAGTGATGACCCCATTAGTATCCATTAAGAACAATGAGCTTACAGTCCATCGCTAGCTTTGATTATGTTCTGTTTTTTACTTATATTATATTATATTATATTAATACTTATATTGTGATTTTTTACTTATATTAACACTTAAATTATAGTATATTAATTGTTAATTATACTTTATTGAAATATTTTTTTAATTATTATTTAAATATAATGTTTTTAATTATAATATTATTGTATTATTATTAAATGTTAAAATATTTTTAATGCATTATAACTTTGTTTTTATTATAATTTTATGATATTAAACCTAATTATTGATTAATTTTGATTAACTAATTCAATATTATATTAAGATTAGATTTTATATTAAGACCAAATATTATAATTTGATATTGTATTAATATATTATTAATGTCTTATTATATATTATCTTAATATATATATATATATATTAATTTAATATTACATTTAATATTCTTTTTTAATATTATATTTATATTATTATAGTTATATATTTCATATATCATATTATAATTTAATATTATTAATAATATTTAATTAGGGGTGTAATCAAACTGAGTCATGTTGAACCTTGTTAGGCTCAATCTCAAGCTTGACTTCCAAATTAAAAACTCCAGCTCAAGATCAAGCTGTAATCAAGTTGTAATCAAGCTGAGTTAAATGATTTATAAATATATCTAACCTCGATTAGATTCGCGGGCCTCTTTAATACTTGAATTCAACTTGCTCGATTACTTGAATAGCTCAAATCGATTTTTCGAGTAATTTGTAAGTTGTCTTAGTTCATTTATACCAGTATATTTTCATATTATTAATAAATTATAATATATTATTTTAAAATATTATATTATAATTTAATATTATTAATATATTATATTATTTAGTATTATTTATATATAATTTAATATGTATAATATTTATAAATGTTAACATTATTATTTGTATTTTTTTTACTTTATTTATTTTGCTACCTTAGTGACAAAATTCCATCACAAAGACCAACTTTCGTCACCAGGTTAACAATGGAAAGAGTGGGTTGCTAGTCGAGCGATGACTCTGGCGATGGACACAATCTATCACTAGCTAGCCACATATCTGAGCTATCATTAATTAGTGGTAGAATTTCGTCGCTAGATGTAGCAATAGAATATTTCATTGTTGGCTCGTTGGTAGCAAATTATGTCAACTTAGCACTTGTGTTGCCTATAAGTTTAACGATAGATTTGAAATCCCCTGTTAATTTTGGGATTTTATCAGTAATCTATCACTATTTATCTACAAAAAAATCTCGTTAAATTTGTCACTATTCCGACAAATTTTTTTAGTGCTCCATATCATAAAAATCATCATCCTATATTTGGATGGTGGGTGCTTGAGGTGTGTTGGACTAGGGTAGTTAACCCTAAGTCTTGGGCCTCTTTTGATCTTGACAAAGGGGATTGATCATTTTTTTATGTTTCTATTTAATGTTGTTTTGTAGTTTTTGTGTAAGTCTTTAAGTTAGAAGTTGGATAGAAATCTTAATCTTCAAAGACTATGAAGTAACTTTTAAATCATGCCCGTAATCTAAGATTCGCGATCGCGATCCATTAGAAGACTTGCTAGAAGATCAGACAGACAAAATCGCGAAGTCATTATCGGTCACGACTCACCCAAAGGATGAAATCCAAAAGTGATAGATGAATTTACGGTGTAAAGCTTGCCTCAGTTGCGACCGCGAATTTCGAAGTAACTCAAGATGCAATCAAGTCCATAATCACAGCTTGACAAGTGTCCTAGTTAACCGTTGGAAGTTAAAAATCGAGATGGAAACTTATTGGTAGCGACCGCGAACCCAAAATAAGAAGATGAACACTTTTGGCAGAGGAATTCGCGTTCAGAGTCGCGTCTTATACAAAATAAATCACGACTGTTACTTTTGAGCGCAGGTGAAAGACAACGACTATATTTTTCTGGTAAACTAATCAGAAGCTACCACGTGGACTAGCCATTAGACACAAATGTGGTTTTCCTTATGGAATTTGGAATTCGAGACCACAAATGAGTAGTAGGGACCACAAAACATGACTGTCAAACATTTAATGCGAAAATCTATCAAACACACTTTGACGATTTTGTGCCAGTTTTATTGCAACGTCTCTTTGGTGGGTAGAGGCTATAAATATCTCACTAAATAGATGTAAATGCAAGAGAATTAATAACTTTGTACCTAAATTCTTGCAATTTTGTAACTCACTATTTTCTATTCTTTAAGTCATTGTTAGGTGTGAGCATAAACACCATTTGAAATAGGTTATAGTGTGAGCCTGTTAAAACACTAAGAGAGGTTGTTGTGTGAGCCTGTTAAAACACAAGTTATAAAGGTTGTTATGTAAGCCTAAAAATACAAGTGTATAGGTTGTTGTGTGAGCCTTCAAAACACAAGTGTAAAAGTTTGGTGTAAGCTTGAAAACACCTTTGAAAGATAGTGGAATACCCAATTTCGAAGAATTAGGGAGTGGACGTAGGGTGATTATATTTGAACCATTATAAATCTTGTGTTTCCTCTCATCTCATTTCTCCTCTCTCTTTCCAATTTTAATTTTTATACATCAATTCAACCCCCCTTCTTGGTGCCTAGGGCCAACAAGTGGTATTAGAGCCTCACTTCACAATCAAACCTTCATTGGGTGAACAAAGATCATGGCATAAGAGGGAATCCATTCACAACTCAAGCCATATTTTGATGTAATAGATTATACTTATTAGAAGTAGAGGATGGAGATCTATCTTGACATAGATGTGGTGGACCTTTGGGATATGGTCATTAAGGAATGAAAGCCACCCACTAAAGTTGTGGATGTAATGAATAATTAATCTCAAGGGATGAATGGGTTAAAGCACACCGAAGATCAAATGACAAGAATAATAGAGCAATGACCATTTTTCTAAGCTCACTCTCTAGAGAAGAGATTGGAAGAGTGCAGCACTGTCAAACAGCTCATGTCATTTGGAAGACTTTAGAGAACTATCATGAAGACACAACTCTAGTCAAGTCAAGCTGTTTAGAGATGTATGTCACCGAATGGGAACTCTTCATGATGAAAGACAATGAGAGCATCACAGAAATGACAAATAGGCTCTTGTCCATTGTCACCAACATGAAGAAATTTGGAAGAACTCTTACTATCTATGAGGTAAACATAAAAATCCTTAAAACTCTTTCTCTAGATAAATTTGGTGCTAGAGTTTGCAGCATACAAGAGTCAAATATGAAAATTGGAAAGGTTCCAACCGAT
>CATIWR010170528.1:0-15657 GCA_949677035.1 Omphalea diandra | reverse complement strand
TAATTGCTCTCTTATTCTTGCCATTTGATCTCCGATGAGCTTCAACCCATTCTTCCCTTGGGATTAATTCTTCATTACCATCCATAACTCTGGTGGGTGGCTTCCATTCCTTGATGACCACATCCCAAAGGTCCATCATATGTATGTCCAGATAAATCTCAATTTTATACTTCCAATGAGTATAGTTTGTTTCATCAAAGTGAGGATTGAGTTATGAGTGGATTGCCTCTTATGTTATGATCTTTGTTCACCCAATGAAAGTTTGATTGTAAAGCTTGGCTTTAATACCGCCTGTTGGCCCTAGGCACCAAGAAGGGAGGAAGGGTTGAATTGGTCTATAAAAATTAAAATTGGAAAGAGAGAGAAGAGAAATTAGTGGGAAAGAAACACACGATTTATAGTAGTTCGGGTATAAACAACCCTATGTCCACTCCCCAATTCTTAGAAATTGGGTGTTCCACTATCTTTCAAAGGTGTTTTCAAGCTTACACCAAACTTTTACACTTGTATTTTGAAAGCTCATACAATAACCTATACACTTGTGTTTTGAGGCTTACACAGCAACCTTTACACTTGTGTTTTAACAGACTCACACAACAACCTCTCTTAGTGTTTTGAGGCTTACACAACAACCTTTATACTTGTGTTTTAATAGGTTCACACAACAACCTCTCTTAGTATTTTGACAGGCTCACACTATAACCTATTACAATAGGTGTTTATGCTCACACCCAACAATGACTTAAAGAATAGAAAAGAGTGAGTAGCAAAATTGCAAGAGTTTAGGTACAAAGTTATTAATTCTCTTCCATTTACATCTGTTTGGTGAGGTATTTATAGTCTCTACCCACCAAAGAGACGTTGCAATAAAACTGGTACAAAATCATCAAAGTGTGCTAGACAGATTTTCACATTAAATGTTTGACAGTTTTAATTCGCAGTCATTACTACTCGTTAACGGTCGCAAAATCCAAATTCTATAAGGAAAACTCTGTTTGTGTCTAACGGCTAGTCTACGTGGCAGCTTCTCATTAGTTCACCAGGAAAATATAGTTATTGTCTTTCACCTGCTCTCAAAAGTAGCGGTCGCAATTTCTCTTGTACAGGACGCGACTATGGATGCAAATTCCTCTGCCAAAAGTGTTCATCTTCCTCTTTTGGGTTCGCGGTCACTACCAACAAGTTCCTATCGCGATTTTTGACTTTCAACGGTTACTTAGGACATTTGTCAAGCCGTGGTTGTGGACTTGATTACATCTTGAGTTACTTCAAAATTTGCGGTTGCGACTGAGGCAAGCTTTACACCACAAATTCGTCTGTCACTATTGGAGTTCTTATTTTGGATGAGTCGCGACCGAGAATGACTCAGCGTTTTTGTCTGTCTGAGTTTCTAGCAAGTCTTCTCATGGATCGCCGTTGCGAATCTTAGATTGCGGTCACGATTTAGAAGTTTTTTTACATTCTTTGAGGACTAAGATCTCTATCCAACTTCTAACTTAAAGACTAACAAAAAACCGCAAAACACCACTAAATTGAAATGTTAGAATTGATCAATCCCCTTTGTCAAGATCAAAAGAGGTCCAAGACTTAGAGTTAACTACCCTAATCCAACAATTAGAAATTTATTTCATTTAAATTTAATAATTTTTTTGAATCATATTAAATAAGATTGAAGTTATAAATCAATAGATAATCTTTTATTATAATTTCTCATATACATAATTATAAATTTTAAGAAATTTATTTTATTATTTTATTTACTTAATAATAACTTTTTATAAAATAATAATTAATCACTCAATCAATTAATTATTTATTTAATAAAAATATTAAAGTTATTGTTATAATCACTATACGCAATGCGCGGATTTATGACTAGTATTATTTTATTAATTTCAATATGAGAGTATTATTTTATTAATTTCAATATGAGAGTTAGTTTTAAATCATTACGTGTCATTTGTCAAATAATTACTTATAATATACCCACATGTCATTATTTTGCATCAACTATCATATCAAAAAAATTATAAGTATGAAATTGAAAAAATTAATTGTCATATAGACCTTTTAAATAGAAAATTTAAAAAGTAAAAATTATAAATAAGAAGTAAGATCATAGAAATAAAAATTTGAATGAGAAATTAGAAAAACTTGAAAAGTAAAAAATTATAAATAACTTTTAAATAGGAAATTAGAAAACTAAAAAAATAAAAAGAAATTCTAAACTAAAACTAAAATTTAAATTATTATACAACTTAATCAAAATTATGAGCATAAAAAGAGTAGTGACAATTTAATAAATTATTAGAAAATACTTTTTTTAAAATTATATCACATAAGATTGAACATATGAATCTATAAACAATCATTTATCACAATTACCTCACATATGTTATACTATCTATTAATTTTATTTTTGAATATGAAATACTTAATATTATTTATTTAATTAATTGTCAAGAATTATTTCATTTAAATTTATTAAATTTTCTTTTAAAATTGAGTCACATAAAAATTGAAAAATGAATTATTTTCTTTGTTACAACTATCTCTGTATATAATTACAAAATTATAAAATTTATTTATTATTTTATTTACTTGATAATAATTTGTATAAAATAATAATTAATTATTTAATAAAAATAAATATTAAATTTATTTTAAAATTTATTATTATAATTATACAGTGCAACACTCAAGTTTGCGACTAGTTGTTTATTAATTCATATATTTAATTTTGTGTAGCATAGTCTTAAAAGAAAACTTATTAAATTTGAACGAAATAATTTGTTATAATCTATTACACTGTGAATTGTTCTTGTATACTCAAAATTTTTAACAATTGATAGAATTAATTTAAATTTTAGCTTTCTATTTAAAATTTTTATTTTTAAGGTTTTCTAATTTTCTATTTAGATGTTATTTATAATTTGCAATTTTTAGATTTTTAATTTTTTGTTTAGAAATTCTTTATTACATTATCTTAGCTTTCTATTTAAAATTTTTAATTTCCTATTTATAAGATCTTTTTAATATGATAATTAATTTTTCTAATTTTCTATTTTGAATTTTTTTGATATGATATAGTTTTTTATAATATAATATAAAATAATGATGAATGGTCATGTTATACACAATAATTTAAAAAATGACAAATAATTATTTAAAACTAATTTTGAAAGTGAGATTAATAATATATATTAATATTGATTATATGCATCTCTACGTCTCTATAGCCCTTCTTAATAATATATATTGATATTGATTATATGCATCTCTACGTCTCTACATCCCTTCTTTCTTTCTTTCCAATAGAACCAATTATAACTCAATGTTTCCTTTCTTCTTTTTATTGTGTGTTGGTGTTTCCTCTTCTGCCCACTTCATACCAAGATTTCCTTCTTCAATTATTGAACCAGCAAAGGTCTCTCTTTCTTCTTCTTCTTCTTCTTCTACCCCAAATGGGCTTTACAAGGAAAAGTTCTTCACTCAAATTGTTGATCACTTCAATTTCAATCCCCAAAGTTACCAAACATTTCAACAGAGATATTTGATCAATGACACATTTTGGGGTGGCCCAAAAAAGAATGCTCCAATCTTCTTGTACACTGGAAATGAAGGAGACATTGAATGGTTTGCTCAAAACACAGGTTTCATGTTTGAAAATGCTCCTCACTTCAATGCTCTGCTTGTTTTCATTGAGGTAATCAATTAATTTCCATTACCCTTTTTACCCCTTAATCTTTTGAACGAGGGTCTTTATGTTATATTTTCAGTATCCTGAGCAAATTGACTAAATCAATTCATGTGAATTTGCAGCATAGGTTCTATGGGAAGTCTATACCCTATGGAGGTGATAAAGAAGTCGCTTATAGCAACTCAACTACTCTTGGTTACCTTACTTCAACTCAAGCTCTAGCTGATTATGCTACCCTTGTCACTGATCTAAAGAACAATTTGTCTGCAATTGACTCTCCTGTGGTGGTTTTTGGAGGTTCCTATGGAGGAAGTATGGAATTTCTTATTAATTATTATTATTTGTTTGTTTTTTATGATCTCCTTAATTAACTAGTTTTAAGTGTTGATGATTTCGAGATGGGTAAGTTTATTGACAATTAGGTTATAGTAAAAATTTTTTTGGTTTTGCAGTGCTGGCAGCATGGTTTAGGCTAAAATATCCTCATGTCGCCATTGGCGCCTTGGCATCGTCTGCACCAATTCTTGGCTTCGTAAACATAACTAATCCATACAGCTTCAAGTCTATCATCACTCAAGACTTTAGGGTACTCTTTCTCTCAATTTTTATTTTCAATTTTGTATATTTAAGACAAATTGCTCATATCTATCGTGCGCATCAAATTATCGATTCTTCTAAACATTTAGTATAGAAAAAACTATGTTTAAAATACTAAGAAATATGATAATATATATAAGTTAGAAGTTTCAATTCCTATTCAAGCAACAGAATGGGAAGAATATAATGAATTTGGTTGCTTGTGAAAAATGGAAATGTGTGCAGAGTGAGAGTGAGAACTGCTACAAAGTTATCAAAGGGTCATGGCAACAAATTACATACACCGCAAGCCAGGCTGGAGGACTTGAAAAACTCCGCAAGTCATTTAAAATATGCAAGTAAGGCATCTTAAGTATTTATAGGGCATCATACAGTCAATAATGAATTAATTATTCACTGGTTTTGTTGTTACAGAAATTATATTAGTGCGGGATCTCTGGAGGGTTGGCTTGAGACTGCATGGGTCTACACAGCCATGACGGATTATCCAACCCCATCAAATTTCCTAAATCCTTTGCCGGCCTATCCAGTCAAGCAGGTATCAATTAATTACTAATTTTTAATAATAGGATTGTCATTTATATTTTTAACTCTACCTCATTACATGTTCTACCAAATTACATGAGGACAAATAAATATGACCCAGTCTTATGGGCTAACTTTATTCAGGAAACAACATTTTTTAATACCTGAAATTTCATAAAATAAAATTTGTTCGCAATTTTGGCAAATTAATGAAAAGAAAATGAGATATTCATTAAGATTTTCAAAATCAAATCAAATTGTTTGACCTGACAAAATCCTAAATTGATGTTTGATTAGAGATTAAAAAAAGAAAAAATAAAGAACAGTTTAAAACTAGAAAAATCCTAAATTGATAGATCTGGTTTGATTAGAGATTAAAAAAAGATATAATAAAGAATGGGTCAAAATTAGAAAAATCCTAAATTCGGTTTGATTAGAGACTAAAAAAAGATATAATAAAAAATGGGTCAAAACTAGAAAAATCGGTAACAATTGAAAAGTGAATCAATCTAAAATCATGTAATTTTGTAAAAAATTTAAAATTGTATTATTTTACTCAAAATTTAAATATTAAAAATATGTCTCCACCATGTTATTATACTTTTTTATTTTTTAAAATGTTTTAAATATTATTTGTACATATATATATATATTATTTTTTAAAAAAATTAAGAGTCAATAAATTGAATCAAAAATCGATTAAATTGATGAAACTAAAAATTAACTGATTTATTCTCCAATCTAATTTTAAAAATATTGATATAGGTAAGTGGTAATGGAATACTTTACATCAATATTAACTTTTTCTATTTTTATCAAATCACATCAATGCATGTTAAATTAATGTCTTCTTTAGAATCTCAAAATTTTTTTAAAGAATCAATATAAATTAAAATTTTATTTTAATAAATTTTTATTTAAAAATATTATATTTAAAATTCAATTTTTCATTTAAAAAACAATTTAATGAAAAATTATAATAAAATATTATATTGGTCCCAAAGCCTCATCCCTTTTGCCACTGAGCAATGGGATGATACGCTTGTTGTTGTTAGAGGTTATCCTTATTATATCATAAAGTTTCATTGTTAACTTCACAAAAATGAACCGTCACCATCAATAATTGAAATTTTAATCATTGCTTTTAGCCTTTTTAAGGTCGTTTTTCATCTTCCTTCTTTTAGAGGGTATAATAGTAATTCGGCTAAGCTTGACGAAACTACATGTTGCCTTGTTGTGTCGTATAGATGTGCAGGGCGATTGATGATCCAACGACTGGAAATGATGCGTTCGCAAAGTTGTACGGTGCTGCTAGTGTTTACTATAACTACAGTGGAACTTCTACATGTTTTGATCTGGACGAAGATTCCGATCCTCATGGACTTGGCGGATGGTCTTGGCAGGTACTGATCCAAATACATGCATTAATTATTGAGATGATTAAAATAATAAATTGTTAATTAATTAATTATCATTTTACTAACAAGTAAATAAAATAATAAAATAATTTTTTTAAAATTTGTAGTTGTATACGAATATAAATATGATAAAAAATTATCTATTAATTTATAATTTAAATCTTAAAATGACAATTTCCAAAAAAAATTATTCAATTTGGATAAAATATTTTATAATAATCAATAAAATAAAAAATAATAAGTATTTCATAATAAAAAATAAAATTAATAGATAATTACAAATTATGTGTGTGTGCATGTGTGAATGTGTGATAATTACAATAAAAAAATATCTATTAATTCATATTTTTAATTTTATGTAAAATAGTTTTAAGAGAAAATTTATTAAACTTGAACAAACTAATTTCTGACAATTTATTACATTGTTAGCCTTTATATATTCAAAATTTTGAACAATCAATAGAATTAATTTAAATCTTGATTTCTTATTCAAAATTATTACTTTTAAAGTTGTTCTAATTTTTTATTTAAAAGTTGTTCAGAATTTTTACTATTTATATTTTTAATTTCCTATTTAGAATATATTTTTATATAACAATTAATTTTTCTAATTTTTTATTTAAATTTTTTTATATAACAATTTTTTATTACATAATATAAAATAATAACACGTAGTTATATTATACGCAACTATTTGACAAATGACAGACAATTATTTAAAATTAATTTTAAAATTGAAATTAATAAAATATATAGATTAACTACCTAAACTTTTTACAGACGATCTATTAACCCTTTAATCTTCTATGTGGCATATTGAACAGTTATTTTTTATTTTACACTTATTAAAATGCTTGAATTTCTATTTACACATATTGAATACTAGGGATGGGCATTTCTTTTAAATCAAGCTAAACTAAATCAAATTAATTAAATTTTTTAAAATATAAAATAAACTGAATCAAACTATTTTATAAATAAATCAAACTAAACTAATTTGATATGATTTAAATTATTTTTTAAAAAAATAATATTAATATAAATAATAGTTTTATAATATATTTTTAAATATAAATAATAGATTTTTATATGCTTCTGATGTAAAAAATGATTTTAAAATATGATTGAATTATTTTAGTTTGATTTAATATAGATTTAACATATTCTTATTCAATTTCAAATAAATTTGATTGACTCAATTCAATTGAAATTTTTTATTTAAAAAAATCAAACCAAATCGAATTCATTAATTTTTTTTAAAAGAAATCAAATAAAATTGAATTTATATTTAAATCAAACTAAATTAATTGAATCAAATCGATTTGATTGATTTTTTGGTTTGCACCAATTTCTATCCAACCTCATAAAACACATTATACATAATTGAAATTTGATTTGCAAATCATGCGCGTTAATGTAAATGAAAAGGGCATGCATGGATGATTTTATTTGGATAAGCTAAAAATATATTTTTCTCCCATGTCATTACATTCTCTATTTCTTCTCATGCATTTTATCAAATAGCTTTTAACAAATGGAAAAAAAAAAAAAAAAAAAACCCAACTTATCCATCTAGTTCAATACCAATGTAATTCGAAAATTCAAAAAAATTTAATCATCAAAATATATCAAAGTTGCATATTTATAAAAATATTTTTTTATATACTAATGAGATTTCTTAAAATTTTTATTAGCACAAAATGCCTACATAACATTTTGCTAATGATTCATGATTTAGATTCATGGTAAATTATAGTGAATCTAGAGATTTTGGATTTCTTAAAAGCTTTTCTTGTAGCTCATACATATGAAATAGTTTGCGATAAAGAGTTTTTACTAAAAAAATATTTCAATAGAAAAAATTAAAATATGGAGATATGAATTCAAGGTTTCACGAAATTATAAAAGTTGAAATTCTAATAAAATAAAATAAAAGGATGACTTTTTTTTGTCTGTAAGTTATGAATATTCTAGAAAATTGACGTAAATTCTAAAAATGTTGCAATTTTTCTTTTATGATAAAATAAAGAGCAGATTGAACAGATATGACATGACTTTCAAAGTAAAATTGTTCGTTTATATTAATATTTTCATTATTCTGATCATATTTTGTGTTTGGTTAATGAGAAAATTTGTATGAATATGATAAAAAAAGAAAAAAAAATAAATTGTGTTTGACTAGTGAATAAATTTGTAAGAAAATTAAAAAAAAAGGAAAGAAAAAAGAAATAGAGATGAGTTGAAATTTGTATTTAATTAATCAAAAAAAATAGTGAGAAAATCATAAAAAAAAAAAGAAAAGAAAAATGAGAGATAATTGAATTTGATTTTAAGTAATTTAATTGCATGTCAACATCTTTTAGTAGATATCACGTTTGTGTATGATGCTTGGTGCTGAATGGACCATGAAGGGTCTAATAGGTGGAAAATAAAAATTGAAGTGTTAAATAGGTCAAAATAAAGGGTTATGCAGTAGACCTTTCGTAAACAGTTCAAGAAGTTAATTTATATATTCAGCCGCAGCCACTGATTTCAGCCTTTCACATGTCATTGTTGCTCACGTGTGTTCCTAACTTGCACGTGCACTATAAGCTACTATATATCCATGAGAATCTTATAGATAATAATATTAAATTTGATTCAACATATAATATTTTGACTAAAATTAAATTCAGTTTTATAGTACATTGCTAGATTATGATTATGATATTTTTGAATAATTTTTGTATTTGTTATCTTTTATTTAAATCTATACATTAAAATGGTTAGCATTTATATATTTTTAATAAAATTATACCAAAATTATTAAAAATGTTAAAAATAATAACGAAAATATAATGTATATTATTCATGTAGACTCAATTATTTTCAACATATTTTTCATATTTGAAAATATATAAAAATTTACATGGTTGTAATAAATAAATAATAAATAATTATATCTCTTTTTTCATTTGCAAGACATAAGATTTGCTAAAGCTAAAAATTATTTCACTCAAAAAATAGAAATAAATAAAACATGAAAAAATAATTGATAAAAAAAATTAGGTCATATACCATGTGCCCTCATAGTTAGGTGAAAACATAAAAATGAATTTAGAGTATGTTTTTTAATCAATTTAAGGTGTATTTTAATTTATGAAGATAAGTATTAATGATAATTTATTAGATAATGCATCAATTATGGTAATTGAGTATATGTTGTTCATTCTAATGAGATACAATTAAGGAAGTAATTAATATAATATTTATTCAATTAAAATTAAAAATTATTAACTTGTTATAGCAAGTTATAGAGATACTCTACCAAAAGTCTTTTGTTAAATAGAGATCGGTTCATATTATAAATAAAATTTTTTTAAGGAAAAAAAGTTTGATATTGATGAGATTAAATCTAGTGCTTATTTACAGATAATTTTACCTTATTATAAGATATGAAATTCCTCTATCAAAATTATGACTTTTGAGATACAAAACCTAAACAAAAAAGAAAATAACTTTAATAATATTGTTTTTATTGAGCTTGAATTTTTTACTTATAAAAACCATTATTTATCTTTTTTAATAACAATTCCCTAAAATTATCCCCCAAATTTATATATATTACTTGCTCTCTTCTTTTATAAATATCATTTAAGATTTTTGCACATATATTAAAATTTGTATTATATAAGTAAAAAACCATATGACTCTCAATTAATTATTTTCATATATTATTATACACTTTAAAAAAAATTATTATGAAAGAGAGAAATGATAAATTGGAAAAAATTAATTAATATTTATGATAATTGTAAAATATTAAGTATTATAGGACAATTTTTTTAAAAAAATAATATTTAATTTAAAAATATATAATTTAAAATAAATGAAGTATTTTACCATCACATTTACAATGGAAAAAAGAAAACCAATTTTCCTTGAGTTTGAATCAAAAACTATTTAATCATTCAAACAAGCTTAGTTTGTCACAATTTTCCTTAAGGTGGAGGGTTCAAATTTCGGTCTAATATCTAAATAATTAAAATTTTAAATAAATCCGCAGTATATTTCCTATATCTTTAGCTAATGCTAACTTATTAACAATTGAGTACTGATGATCAACAGAGAGAAGAGTATCCAAGAAAACGCATGTTCCTTCACATGCTAAAGTGGGTACTCGTAATGATGATTGTTAATTAATTATTATTAGTGTCATCGGGCCCTTGGTGGAGCCTAAAACGTAAAATTTGGATTTCCTTAAAGGCTAAATACCTTGAACCACTTGGGGGTGTCTTCGTTATTCATTTTCAAAAATTATGCTAAAACATTCCTTAATTTTAGTTTTGTTAAATTATCTTGTCATTCTATTAAATTTTTTTGTTCAATTCTTATAAAATATCAATAATGTCCTTAATTTTATATCAAAATTTTCAATCTAAGATCTCCATCCAAAGTAAGGAACAAGATCGTAAACAACTAAAAAAAACGAAAATTGAAATCAATAGAATCGAAAATAAAATAAAATTGATAAATTCAAAATTAAAAATAATCAGAACAATTCTCATCACAATCAAAACCTAAAATCAAAATCTATCAAGCCTCATCACAATCAAAACAATTTACAATCAAAATTGTTAAATTGTTTCCAATCAAAACCCAAAACCCAAACCAAAAAATAAACAATCAAATTCCTGAGCAATGAAAACAACTAAACCCAACCCATAATCATCAAATTTCGAACCCAACAATATGAATCCAAAAATGCGTTGCTCAAGGTAGCTTGGTACGACTTTGAGCTTTTCAGAGGAAGAAGTTGACAAGATCACAAAAACAAAACAATAACAAAATCATAATTTCCTTTTCTTCTTCCTCATTGACAAGATTGATAAGATCATATTTAAGTGTGGAGTACCTATTTTTGTTAAATTAATGCATTTAGATTAATTTAACATATTCAAAAACTCATATTCAACACAACAATTGTGACATCATCAAAAATCGATCATCAACATCAGTTGCTGCCCTTTTTAACTTTCTCAAATATCCATTCCTCATAAACTAGAAACTAAAATATAGATTTTCAAATATCCAGTCATGAATCGATTTTTTAACTCATGAAATCAATCATCTTGACGTTCTAGTCACCATTGCAAATGAACCAGTTAACAAAACACTCTTGCCATTAGCTAGATCATCGATAGTTAAAGGAGGAGGAGGAAGGCAGTGAAACCAATGAATTCATTCCAACCAATTTGCAAAATCAAAAACCCGAAAATGAATTCAGTCCCAAAAACCAAATCTGATTTGAATAAATATGATCTAAAAAACAAAATCAAATTTGAAATCAACTAATCAAAATAGAAATAAAGTTTTCTTAGTTTTTTCTTTATCTTCATCGATGAGGGTAGAGAGGATGGATCTAGAAATGCTATGCTACCGGACGACCATCAGATCCAAGGTCTAAAGACGCCTCGCCCTCTTCTCGAAAACAAGAGATGCAAATCAATGCAAGGTATGTGTTATCCCAAGAAATGCAAACAAGAGACACAAATCTGCCTTTTCATCAAAGACATGAGATTTGTGTGCATTCCAACGATGAAGAAAAAGATCACCCATTTGAAGGAAAGCAGAAGACAATTTTAAAAGATAGAAAAAAAGCTTTGTTGTCATTGTTAATCTAGTGGTCGTCCCTGGTGAGCATGATGAAGACTATATTTGGAATTGGTGATTAATTGGGTGAATGTGGAGATCGTGTTTGGGGAAGAAATGTATTTTTGGAATGAGGAAAAGAAGGGTATTTTTGAAATTTTTAAAAAATTAATTTGTTGATTTTTTTGACTTTGACTCACAAAAATTGTGTTAAAAATGGATAAAACGATAAAGTAATTTAACAAAAGAAAAATGAAGGATTTTTTAATACAATTTTAAAAAATAAAGGATTACATAATATAACAAAGCAAAACCCAGAGTTTGTCTTATTTATCCCTTTTCCTTAATTTTCTTTGAATGGCCCCAACTACCTTGTTGATTTCATATAAAACACCTCACCAATTTCGACTAAACTAACTCTTAGTTCAAAATTTGAATAATTTTAGATTGAAAAAGAAAAATAAAAACAAAAAAATATCTGTAGGAATTTTTCACCCATAAGTTTTTTCTAATTTATGAGAAATAAAAAAAAGTTGAATCAAGTATTGTGGACTGCATAATCAAAAGGATTAATTATTTTGAATTTCTAACATTTGTCATATTTAATTAAGTTATTATTCACTTTTCAATATTATATTTAATTATTTATCATATTTGTTCTGTTACACTAAAAAATCATTTTGTCATTAAAAAATATTTTTTCGTTAGTCAAAGAGAATTTTTAAAAGTAAACTTTATATTTTATTGAATTAATTACTCTAAACCATGTTATGTTTGTTAACTAAATTATCCATTATTTTTCAATTTTATATTAATATTTATCATATTACATTAAAAAGTCCTTACACGTCAAAAAAATTTTTTAGTGTAACAGAATAAATGTGAAAAATGACTTAATATAATATTAAAAAGTGAAAGAATATTTAGTTAAATATAATAAATGTTAAAAAGTTTAGAGTAATTAGCCATAATCGAAAATAATTTTATTATTTTAATAGTTTTGATTTAATTGATATAATCGCTTATCAAACATAATTGAAGAAAAAAGCAAATTCAAAATTACTTTTTCTTTACAAAAGTGAGAAAATTGATCTAAAATACTTCTGATTAGCATAAACAAGTTTCTTTCAAACGCAAATAAATTTATTTAGTGATATTAAAATCAATTTTGCGTGCATGTCATTGGTTGTGAACAGGCCTGTACAGAGATGATACTGCCAACAGAAGGGAGCGGTGAGGACAGTATGTTTCCAGCTTCCACGTGGGATTATAATGACAGGGCCGCTAGCTGCAAATCTTTATATGGCATTGTGCCTCGACCCGACTGGGCTCCTATTGAGTTCGGTGGACATGTGGGTACATCATTTTATGTTGTTTTTATTTATAATAATACTACATCATATTACTATTAAAAATATAATTCAATAATCCGACGAGTGTCTTATAATTTAAAAAATCACAGATTTATGCTTTAATAGTCTCGGTTTTTTAAATATTTCTAGCGTATTAATAAAAATTAATAATTTAAATATTATATGAGAGTTTTTATCAGTATTTTAGAAATCAAACTAAATTAATTGATCCAATCGATTAAATTAAGAATTGAATTATTAATTTGGTTCGATTAGATTTGAGTTAGTTTTTAAAATTATTTTTTATTTTTAATTATTATAAATATTTTTATTTTAATATTTTAAAATTTTTAAAGTTATTTTAATAATATTTTTAAAATTTATTTATTATCAAATCAATTGAATCGACCAACTTAAAAATTAATTATCTGATTAGTTCACTAACCAATCCAATTTTAAAAATAGTAAGTTTTTTAGATGGAAATAAAAGTTAATAAAAATGGTAAAAAAATATGACATAATATTAATAAAAATTAATTAACTTCTAATAATTTTTTTTTAAAATAAGAAGTTAATAAGTGTAAATTGACTAAAATCATTTTATTTTTTATTTTTTAATCTTGATTTGAAAATTAAGAAGTTCGAGCATTTAAAAAATAACAAATATAAAAACGGAGCTTAACTCATTAATTTTTATTTACATTTCCTTTAATTATTCCATATAAGCCTTACATGTTGCATGTATTTTTATATTATTATAGTCAATAAAGGATTTTTGGTTGTGTTTTGAGCCTTCAAAACATTGGTAATTACTGTTTTGAACAGGATATCAAGAGGGTCTTAAAAAGGTTTGGAAGTAATATTATATTCTTTAATGGGCTAAGAGACCCTTGGAGTGGTGGAGGGTAATGTTTCCTTTCTTTTCCTTTTCAGCAAAAATACAGAGTTAGGAACTATAGGTTACAGCTGATAATATTGTTTCTTATTCATGGTTATTACAGGGTTCTAAAAGATATATCTAAGAGTGTAGTTGCTATAGTGGCCACTGAAGGTCAGTAATTCCAAACAGTTGCTCATGTATATTTGTGGATGACAAATTATAAGGTTTTCTTAAATAAATTGTGTGGCACTGGTACTTGAATGACAGGGGCTCACCACGTAGACTTGAGATATTCAACTAGTGAAGATCCAAAATGGCTTCAGAATGTGAGGAAAACAGAGCTCAAGATCATTGCTAAGTGGCTTTCAGAGTACTACCAGGACTTGGCCCATACAAATTCTTGATGTTTACAAGAATACCCAGAAATTTTGTTTCCTGTTTTTTTTTATAAATAAAGAAAATAGTCTGGCAAAATTATACTATATAGTTCTATTGAAAAAAAAAAATTGTATTAACTCATTGGGCTATGCAAGTCCATTATACATAATCCATGGTTTCTGGGTTTTTTTTTTTTCAAAAAAAAGAGGGTTTAAATTGAAGAAATTTGAACTAGGGGTTTGACATGTGGCCCATGTATTATGGTCCATATGGCTCAAATCAAATGTTCCTCATTTCCTCTTCCAAAGTAAAAAAACTTGATGAAGTAATGAGAAGAAGATCAATCAAACAACTCTAATTTTAGCACATCATATCAATTCTCTCTAATTAGTTATAATTAAGGATTTTTTTACATAGAAATTGTATACTCAGTTCATCTTTAATACATAGAAATTGTATACTCAGTTCATCTTTAATACAACCATTATTTCACATAACTATTCAGTTTAATGCATAATAAGGTATACAGTTTTAATTTTAATTTTTGATTCCTGACAACAAATGAGTAATTTTATCTTTTGTATTGTACTATAAATCAAGAACTAAATTGAAGACAGGACTTGTGACATAATTGAAGCATATCTCCTCATGACACACATGGGAGAATTTGCAGCCTTATCTTGAAATAAATATGAATTTCTATTCACATAAAAAGAAATACACATGATTGATTGATTCAAAGTTTGACAGATAAAATTTTGACTTTAATTGATTTAATTATACTCTTATTAAAATATTTAAAAAAGACCGAAATTTAAGTTTATTTTAAAAAACATTTAATTTTGTAAAATTTTAATAGAAATCCAAATTTTTATAAAGTAACTAAGTACAAGCTTTTATATTATAATTTAACAATTTTAAATACGTTATTTCTTAATCAACACATTCAAAATTTAGTTAAATCTTTATAAATGTTAATAATAATAAATTTAATCGTAAGAAATACATAGTTTTGTATTTTCTTCTAAAGTGAACGTGTGTGTGTGTGTGTGTGTGTGTGTGTGTGTATATATATATATATATATATAAGAGGAGGGCAGGAGAAGAGTAAGCCTAATTGACATATATGGTGTAGTTTTGGAACAAGTGGGAAACATTCAAAAGTGGCATATCTAC
>CATIWR010170520.1:0-25105 GCA_949677035.1 Omphalea diandra | reverse complement strand
TTTTGAAAGTGAGCTCAGAAGAATGGCCATTGCTCTCTTGTTCCTGCCATTTGATTTTCGATGAGCTTCAACCCATTCATCCCTTGGGATTAGTTCTTCATTGCCATCCACAACTCTTGTAGGTGGCTTCCATTCCTTGATAACTACATCCCAAAGGTCTACCACATCTGTGTCCAAGTAGATCTCCATCCTATACTTCTAATGAGTATAGTCTGTTCCATCAAAATAAGGCCTTAGCTGTGAGTGGTTTACTTATTGTGCCATGATCTTGTTTCACCCAATGAAGGTTTGATTTGTGAAAACCTTGCTCTGATACCACTTGTTGTCCCTAGACACCATAAAGGGGGGTTGAATTGGTGGATAAAAATTTTAAAAACAAAGATAAAGGGAAGAAGATAGAACAATAGTGACACAAAGAATTTATAGTGGTTCGGGCAAAATTGACCTTACGTCCACTCCCCAATCACTCAATTGGGTATTTCACTATATCAATGGTGTTTTCAAGCTCACACCCAACTTATACAACTTGTGTTTTGATGGCTAACACACAACCTTACAACAATGTGTTTTCTAAGCTAACACAAAACCTCACTCAAGTGTTTCACTAGGCTCACACTTAAACCTTTCTTAAAGTGTTTTTACAGGCTAACACAAAACCTCACAACTTGGTCTTTAATGCTCACACCTAACAATTACAATTTCATAAAGAAGATGAAGAAAATGAGTAGCAAAGATTGAGAACTTTAATCACTTGAAATAAATTCCTTAGCAACCTTTTTCATGGTCGTTTGATGGAGTATTTATAATCAAACTTCACCAAAGAGACATTGCAGATCATAGCTTATCAAATCTTTGAGACATGCTTGACAGATTTTGCATTAAATGCTTGTCAGGATGAAATAGCGGTCGCTACTGCATTTCACGGTCGTGAAATCCAAATTCTTCAAGGGAAACCTTGTTTGTGTCTAACGGCTAGTCCATGTGGTAGCTTCTTATTAGTTCACCAGGAAAATATAGTCGTTGTCTTTTACCTACTTTCAGAAGTTGCGGTCACGAGTTTTCTTGCACAGGTCACGATAGAGGACACAAATCCATCTACCAAAGTTGTCAACTTTCTTCCACAGGGTTCACAGTTGTTACCAACAAGATGCCTCTGCGAAATTTGACTTTCAACAGTCTTCTGGGACACTTGTCAAGTTGTGGTTGTGGACTTGCTTCCCTCTTGAGTTACTTTGAAATTTACGATCGCGATTAAGGCATGACTTTCACTGCGAATTCGTCTGTCACATTTTCGCTTCTTCTTCTCCAAAGGTCGTGGCCGAGAATGGCTTCGCGATTCCACCTACTTGAATTTCAACATGTCTTAACATGAGTCGTGGTCGTAAATCCTAAATTTCAGTAGCGATTTACATGACACTTTGGAGTTTATCAACTTCTTGCATTTCTTCTTGAGAGATTGATTCATTTCTGCAAAATCAACACTTATTTGAAATATTAGTGATGATCAATCTACTTTGTTAAGATCAAAAGAGGTTTTAAACTTAGGATTAATCATCCTAGTCCAACAATAATCACCCTATTCAAATACAACTTTAACTTTACCCCTATTTGCATTTTTAACAACGTGCTTATTTCTCTTTTCAATATTTAAACACACTTTCTCATGCAATTATTTAACAAAATTAGATTTCTTCTTGCCTTTTATATCAACCCACAAAATTATAAGGAATAGGGGATTTATCTAATGGACTCAATGGTACAAACCTATAAACAATCTCAAAAGGGCAATAATGTGTAGAAGAATGCACACTTATGTTATATACACATTATATATGTGGTAGACATTATTCTCAAGACTTTAAATTCTTTTTTATCAAGACTTTCAAAAGTTGCCCTAGAGTTCTATTCATAACCTCAATTTGACCATCAGTTTATGGGTGGCATAAAGCAGAAAATAATAACTTAGTCCTTAATTTACCTCATAATGTTTTCTAAAAAAAACTCAAAAATTTTGTTTCCTATTATGCATACCTTGAATTTCATGATTGCATTTGAATAAATGGAGTCTTGCTTACGACTTCATCATTTTATAGATTAACGAGGGATCAAGAGGACGTGAGTCTTTACATTGGAACTGACTTCGAGATGTGGCATGCATATGGATCATTGAGGGATCCTTTTAGGCCTTGTGTAATTTTAAAGCCCTTAGGCCAAAATGGTGGTCATTAGGGGGACCAAAAGTGGGACAATACGTTGGTACCATCCTTAGGAATGTGGAATCACCACCCGACTTTAGTCGGGATAAGAATCCAAGGAAGGCAAAATGTAAACCTAATTTAAGTCGATTAGAAGGCTTATTTCATCTTCACCCCATCAAAGATTGGGTTTGGAAACTGGGTACAACTTAGGGAAGAGGTTAGGCACCCCTAAACTACCTAGATATTGAGATCTGGCCATCAACATCTTTGGTTCACATTTAATATCTTAACTGAGTTATTAATTAGTCAATTAATGCCCCTAAACATACATTTATGTGGATTCACTTAGGCAAATCAAATCATCAACTAAAAGGGGTAGGGGGTCATGCATCATGGCAAAGGGGACAAACATAATATCAAATCCCCACATAACTATCCAATAAGCACACAAAATCAGAGCACATGAATCATGACCATCAAAAGAAGTAAACCATGCAATACAAGGCATTTGAAGGATGTTTAATGGCTTGAGGCAAAAACACATCACAAGAAGGATCATATAATTGATGAATCCTCACCTTATATAGCTTTAAAAGAGCATGGCATCCATATGTACCGCTAACCATGTAAGGTTAGCACACAACACAAGAATGAGGGAGTTTGGGGGCCAAAACACTATTCACATGTTCAAAACATAAACATAATTGCAAAATGGACTCTCACGGTTATTGGAACCTTACAACCATTTCAAAACCACACTAAGGTCCCAATTTGAGAAGAATAAGGATCTTAGGATGTTACTCCTCATTCCATTCTATTACTAAAACATTAGAACACCTTAAAAAGGGCTTGAAAAAAAGGAAATCCAAATGGAAAACAAAACAAAACCTTGTAAAAAATTGCCTAACAGCTAAGTTGGGTTGTACAACCTAATATTGGGGTTGTACAGACTAGATGAGGGGTTGTACAACTTACAATCAAAGTTGTACAACCCTTATTATTTGGTTTTGAAAATGTGAAAGAAAAAAAGGAGAAAAAGAAGGAAGAGAGTGAAGGGGGTTTCCTAGATGCCTTTGTATATTTTTTACCCTCAAAGGCTCACAAGTTTAATATTTTCCTCTAAAATGCTTAGGGAATACGCAAAATTAAAAATATTAGGTATAGTTTTACCTTCGAATGAGTTACGGTAAGTTAGGGTTTATGGTTTATATGTTGAGAGATGTTTAAGAAGTAATTTTAGTAGAGTAACCTTAAGGTTTTCAAGCATCACGTCCTTCAGGTAAATGAGTATTTATAGATAATGGATGGGTGTGCAAGGCCAAAAATGGCCCTGGTTACACCATGGGCATGTCCAATCACAGAGAGAGAAAGAGATGAATCTCTTGGAATTAGGGTTAACACATAGGCTATACAGCTAAGCATAGACTATACATCCATTTGTCAGGGTTGTACAATATAAGGGTTTAAGGGGGGACTAGTTCTAGAAGGTTCTCAAGGCTATGGTTTTAAAGTGGGTTGTATAGTTCTGGGCATGGTTGTACAAACTTGATTTATGGGCTATACAACCCATCAACCTTTTAAGCTTGGTCTTAGGCTAAGTCTTGGGTTTCTCCAAGGCATCTTAAGGCCCTTCATCTATTTCTTTGGTAGTCCCCTTCGCATTTTAGGGTATAGATTCAAGGATTTTCATCATTGGACTTTGCATCTAGAGGTCCAAAATTTGATGCTTTCACCTATCACTAATAATAGTTCTAGGTATACTATGTAACCTCACAATCTCTTTAAGAAATAAATTAGCTATGTTACTGACATCATCAATTTTGTGACATACAATAAAATGTGTCATTTTAGAAAATCTATCAATAACCATAAAAATAAAATCATTACCACGTTTTGACCTAGGTAACCCTTAAATAAAATCCATAGATATATTAATCTAAGGTGAACTAGGAACAAGTAAAGCCATATAAAGACCATGTAGTTTTGACTTAGATTTAGCTTATTTGCATGCAACACATTTATCAATCACTTTTTGAACATTAATTCATATATTAGGCTAACAAAAGTGTTTATGCCAAACATCCGAAGTCTTTTGAACTCTAAAGTGACCCATAAGTCCACTATTATGGGCTTCCTTAATTAGGAATTCACATAAAGAATTCTTAGACACATAAACTAAACAAGTATCCATCATGCCTAAAGAATCCATCAAAATCAACTTTTTTGCAATTTGTAATTAAATCACAAAAATTTGAATCATTTATATATAAATATTTGATTTACTCAAAACCAAGTAATTTAACATTAAAAATAGAAAGAAGAGTATACCTTTAAGATAGTGCATCGACCATTATATTTTCCTAACCTTGTTTATACCTTATTATTTATAAAAAAAAACTCAATAAATTCATTCCACTTAGCATGTCTTTTGTTGAATTTTTGTTGTCTTTTAAGGTATTTAAGAGATTTATGATCGACATGGATCATAAACTCCTTAGGCCAAATATAGTATTGCCATGCTTGCAAAGACATAGCCTAAGCATACATCTCTTTATCATAAGTTGGATATTTCAATGAAGGTCCATTAAGTTTTTCACTAAAGTAAGCAATAGGCCTTCCTTTTGGCATCAAAATAGCTCCAATACCCAAACTTGAGGCATCACATTCAATTTCAAAAGTGTTAGCAAAATTAGGAACAACTAATAAAGGTGTACTAGTTAATTTATATTTCAATAAGTCAAAAGCATGTTGTTGTGTCTCCCTCCATTTAAAACCTACATTCTTTTTTATAATTTTAGCTAAGGAAGCTATAATTGTGCTAAAATCCTTTACAATTCTCTAATTAAAACTTGCTAAACTACAAAAAGATCTTACCTCATAGCTGCAATTGTGCTAAAATCCTTTACGAACCTCCAATAAAAACTTGCTAAACTATGAAAAGATCTTACCTCACTTACACTATAAGGAATTAACCATGCCTTGATGGCATTTACCTTTTTTTCATCAACTTTTATTCCATCTTTACTAACAACAAAACCTAGAAAAAAAACAAGCTTAAAGTATAAAAAGAACACTTTTAGAAATTAATATACAACTTTTCTTTTCGCAAAATTTCAAAAACTAACCTTACATGCTTTAAATGCTCTTCTAAAGACTTAGAATAAATAAGAAAGCCATCAAAATAAACAACTACAAATTCGCCTTAATATGCATGCAAAGTATGGTTAATCAATCTCGTGAAAGTACTAAGGGCATTAGTTAGCCCAAAAGGCATAAATATCCATTCATGTAAACCATATTTAGTTTTAAAAGTTGGTTGCCATTCATCCCCTTTACACATTCTAATTTGATGATAACCGCTTTTCAAATCAATTTTAAGAAAACATGCATGCACCATGCAATTCATCTAACATGTCATCTAACATAGGAATCATATGCCTATACTTAATGCTTATTTTATAAATGGCCCTACAATCAACACACATTTGCAAAGTTCCATCCTTAAAATAAGAATCGCACAAGGACTTGTACTTTCCTTTACCAAACCATTTTTTCATTAACTCTTCTACTTGCCTTTGAAGCTTTTTTATCTCCTCAAAGTTACTTTTATAAGCTGGCCTATTTGAAATTTGAGAGTCTATAATGAAATCAATTTGGTGCTCAATGCCTTTTAAAGGTGGTAATCCCTTGAGCACTTCTTCAGGAAACAATATATGAAAAATCAAACAATAAAGAAACAAAAGAACTAGGAAGAAAATTGGTTAGATCATCACTAAAAGAAAAACATGTTAGTTTCAAATCTTTATACAAAAGCATAGCCATAGGCTAGTTTCAAATCATTATACAAAAGCATAGCCATGGGTATTTTTTACATCCCTCACTTTGTAAATATGGCTTTTTTCACACCCTCTCCTTTTGTATGCCCCTCTCTTTTCTTTTAGGCATCCATTTTATCCTTCATTTTTCCACTCTTTGGTTACATGCCTCTATAGTTTTTTCATAACTCTCCTTTTGTAGCATTGCTTTTTCTTTTCCTTAGTTAAACGAGTTTTCTCTCTCTTATTACTTTTTGGTCTTAAAAAATTTATTGAGGTGTTAAAGAACACAAAATAATATGTTTGCCCCTAAAATTAAACTCATAAGTATTAGATAACCCATTATGCTTGGCTCGCCTATCAAATTGTCATGGTTGACCCAAAAGTATATGGCTAGCATGCATATGAATAAGATCACAAAGCACTTCATCCTTATATCTATCATAGAAAATGATAGCAAAACTTGCTTAGTTATCTTTACTTCCCCAATATCGTTTAGCCATGATAAGTTCTATGATTTAGGATATTTCATGGTTGGTAAATTTAACCTTTCAACAACATAGGTACTATACGCATTAGTGGAACTGCCACATCAATAATAGCAAGACATAAATTACTATTTATCCTACCCCTAGAATGAAAAATATTTTCCCTTTGAATTTGATCATCCTTAACTTGCACACTTTAAAAACACCTAGCCATAATAATATTCTTACTAGTTACCTCATTGCGATCCTTAATATCATTATCACTTACATCTTTCAATAGAGGAATTTTAGTGTTAGTTGCATAGCCTTCATCATCATCACTTACTATCTCACCATCATGCATCACCATGGTCCTCTTGTTGGGACAATCACGTTCCATGTGTTCTCTCCCTTGGTACTTAAAGCAAACAATTGAACTTGGCCTTTTGGGGATTCGACCTTAGCATTGGAGTTAGGCATGCTCCCTTATTCCTTTTTAGGTGGTTTGGTCTTAGGCCTATTATTACCCAAGTACAAATTGGTGTCTCCTCACATCTTCTCCTAATATTTTTAATTTAACCCCACCATACAAAAGCATATCCCATAAATTCAATAGTAGCTAATTTAACTCTCTTATCTTTACTATAATTATGACAATCAAAAATAAAATCTACCTTCTTTTCCCAATATAGATAGGCTTTAGGATCATTAGAACCATTAAAGGTAGGAATCTTCATCTTGATGTTATTGAGATTGTGATCTTGCTTATTAGATCTTTGGGAGTTGACTTTCATGGAATTGTCCTCCTTATCATCTTGAACAATCCTCTCACACCTAGGTAGCTTATAATTGGTATGGGTGGTGTTGGAATTTGAGGCAATTTGTATGCTTTCAATTCTCTCATGCATTGATTGGAATTGCTTCTCAATTTGGGTCATATGGCTTATGAAGCTTTCTTAAACAACTTCCACTTTAGTTCTTCTTTAAGATCTTCCATGCTTAGTAAATAACAAAGGAATCCTCATCAAACACTCCCTCATGTGTTTATACTCAAAAGATAGCACTCACATTTGTGTTTAACTCAAAATAGGCTTTTACCCTCTTTTAAGCTTACCACTTGCGCCTTTTACCTCTCTTGAATTATATTCTTTGATTTCTTTAAGGACTTAGGTTACTTTATGTTGAATTCAAGTCTAAACCGAACACAAACAAGCAAACTAGTCTTAGAAAGACTTAGCAAATAAAGGATTCAAAATTAATGCAGTTGATGTAAGAAACAAATCTTTAAAGGCCTAATCAAAATTTTAAGAGCAAAAATGGAATTTTGAAGTGTCAAGGCTAAAATTTAATTTGAAATTAATGGAATTTTTATAGTTTAGGCCGAATACAAATGAGAACTTCAAAATCAGCTACTTAGTTTGCAAACAAGTCAATATGATCTTTAGCTTTTTTTCTTATTTCTTCTTTCTTTTTATTTTCTTTTGAATTTTTTTACTTTAAATCTAAAATAGACTAGAAATCAAAGAAACACAAAGAACAACTTAGATAATGTAAAGAAACCAATGGAAGCCGAATTGGAGAAACTAAGTGTTAATCGAGATTTTCTCTTTTTCTTTTAATTTGGTGAGTTAGGTTCAGCCCTAGACACATAAACAATCACAAAGAATGATTATAATGCAAAGAAAAATTAATTGGAATGAAAGTAACATAATAAAACTTAATAAAGATAGGAAACTAGCTAGTTTTGTAATATGCAATTTTTTTTTTTATGATTTTTTTATGCTAACATGCCATAACTAAAATTAAACATAAAAGAATGATTAAGTATCATAAAATAAACTAATTTGATGAAGAAAATTGAAGAAAAAAGAACTGAATAAGATAAAACAGGTACAAACTGAATTAGAGTGGTATGAAAGAGATATGACCTAAATTGATGCAAAAAATAATAAGAACACAAAGAACAACAAATTTTAGAGTTAACTTACTTATTTAAAGCCTTAGCTTTAATACCAAATGATAAAAATAAGGTTGATTCAATTCCTTATCTGTATGCTAAAGAATAGTTACCCAAATCTATCAAACCAAGTTTTGGAGTTTTGATCTTCAAATCCCAACTAGACCTTTATAAAACATGTTTTTGGTAAAAATTCAAAGTTTTGTTAACTCAAACCTTAAATCAACTAAGCTAATTTAAGATTAGAATAAACAAGTTTGTAAAATTATTAAGCCTTCACTCAATACTCTCACCAAGTCCACGTAAGAACTCAAAAAAAGAATTTAATCTCATAAGTAAAATTGCTAAAAGAAATATTATTGATTGAATGCCTTATTGGCCGAATATAAGAGGCTATTTATATCCTTACAATGCTTATGTGCCTAGGGCCTCTTGTTCCACACCTTGGGCTTCTTGTTCCATGTCTTGTTCGAATTGGATTGGCCTTTAATGCTCTCTAAAAATTGGGCTCTATTGTATTAAGTTAAGTGCTCCATTTGAAGATTTTAAGTTCCCATCATCATTAAATTAGACTTCACACATCCTTTGCTCTTCTTGGTCTCGTTTAAGTGTAATTATTAGCATGAATGCTTCAATTTCCTCTTTAAACTTCTTTATTCTTCCTTTTTAATTAGGCCTTGAAGTTGAAATGGATCCTTAATTAACTTGCCTTAGCTGATTGCATCATTTTCCCTTTTATTTTCTACATATACATAACTCAAAATCCATTTTTTTCATTCTTTCATCAGTTTCAAAACAAAATACCCCTCCCAAAGCTCTTATTTCATCCATGGATATGAAATCAAATATGAAGAATTTAAGTTGCTTAAGATCTCTTCTTCACTTTTCAAGCTAGTTTAGTGCCTTTCTTCCTTTCTCAAGTAAGTTTACCACCTACCATCAAGTATATACATTTGTTTTATGATTGAATAGATGTGTTTATGATATTTTGAGCTATATCAAGGTGGAAAAGATGAAGTTATGTGCTAGGATAACTTAGTTGTTGTTATAGCCATCAATTGAAGTTTTAAAAGGAATTGATTCATATGGATTGAATGCTTATTCTTTAATTATTATTGAATTTTTATATGTTAATTGGCATCCTAATTTTCATGTTAATGGTGAAAATAGATGCTTGGAAGATGTTTTATATGTTAGTTGACATAAGGTTAGATATTGATGTCTTGTGGAGCTTAATGAATATTCTTTATGTAAATGAGTTTGGTAGTAAGACTATTGATGTTATTTGAGTTTGTTAATATTATTTGAGTTCTTAAATGTTATATAACATTCAAAACTTGAGGTTTACAGTTGTATTCAAGTCTTGAAGGATGTCTTACATCCTATTTGGGTAGAGTTAAGTATAAAATTCTTAATTAGTATATGGATGGGTTATGACGTGAAATGAGCATGTTGATGAATTTAAATGTATAAATCATTGATTATGAAAAAAGTTAAGGATTATTACTGTATGATTAAACGACAAATGATAATGTTGATACTATGAATGAGATAAAAGGAAAATTATGATAATGAGCTAAGTATGAATAATGATAGTAAAGGTGTAAGTTTTGAGCTAATGATGATTATGTTACATGCTTAATTGATATTTAGGACTTCATTATCCTTATAAAGGCTTTTGGCCTATTATGTTGTATGATATATTTATGTTATATGTTCTATGAATCAGTTTAAGTAACTTTCCATATCTTAGATGTTATAGTAATAATATAATGAATGTCTATGTTTAGGCATATGTGTAAGTGAGATGATTAAGAGCAAGTAAACATAAAGCTAAAAACAAGAATGCTAAGGCAAAGAGATAGAGAAATAGTAAAGCCAAAGCAAGGAAGAGATATGGCTAGTAATAAGAGGTGAGGGATTTTAGTTGTTTTTCCTTTTCTGTTGCATACATGCATCATGAGGTTACATGTATAGGCCATAATAGGCCAAGATACGTTACTATAAAAGTCATATGCATTGTCATAAGATGGAATGAAATGTCATCATGTAAATGTTATGTATAAATGCCATGTGATGTATGGGTAGTTCAAGGAAGAAGTGGAAACCTAAAGAGTTATAGCTAGCTATACAAGGATTGAAAACTATATCAGATAAATGAATGATGTCCATGCATGATATGGTTGGTGAGGAAAATCTCATATATAAGAGAAAAGTAAAAAAAAAAAAAGTTGGTGAGGCAAGTCTCCCATGTAAGTAAGATGTCACGACTGGTGAGACAACTCTCTTATAAGCACAGCTAGTGAGGAAACTCTCCCATGAAAGGAATATTAAGTAAACCGAGTAGGGATTCCCATGGACTTCATTAGTTGTATATATAATGATATGCCATGTAAGCATTATACATGGATTTTGCCATATAGATATAGATGCATTCATGTTAAAGCATGTGAGCATGCATATGGATAATATACATAATTACAAAAACCATGCAATCCTTATAATTTCTAGAGAATAAAACCATTTTTCGAAATGCCATCACATCCACTTCTATAGTGCCTAATTAAAATGTATCACATACCACTACCATAATACCTTGTAGGCCACTCATCACTCCATCCCAAGTACAATATGACATCACGCCATATACAAAGTCACCATGAATTATATCCGATATGAATTTTGACACTTTCAAGCCTTACCATCCCACCCATAGATCTCATAATCATGTAAACATTCTTAGCCCAACACTATGAATCTTCTTAATTTAAAAACCAAATCACCATCCCTGAAACAATAACGGGTCAAACTCATACTAGAGAAATCTATGTATCTAATAATTATGAGGTGGATACTGTTATCCATCCCAATCAATCCATCCTTCACCCAGTCATTGTGCCAAAGGAAGAAATAATGCTATATTCCTAAAGGTCAAATAATCTCTTCAATTAGTTTGAAAATTTAGTTATTTTTATCGAAGAAAATGAAAGCTCCTAAAGAGTTACTAAATTCAAATATGGGAAATACTGGTTTGTAAAAATAGCTCAAGCACTTGGATTTGCTAGATCGCGAGAACATGCATTTACAACAACTATTTTATAGCCTTATTAGGAGTAATGACTACCTTGGCTTAGAACTATTGTTGGTTGGGGAACTTCGTGATAGTTAGCGCTTTGAGGAGCCTTATTTACTCTCAGGTTCCTTTAGTCATGTTTTAATGGAAATAAAATTGTATTCAACATAGATGAAAATTATTCATGGGGCTTTAGATTTTAACCATGGCATATGGGATATAAAGAGGGGAGGAATAGTGGAATATGTTTAATGTGGTTGTGGTTGGATAATATTCTTACAAGCTAGATTTCGAGATGGCGCTACAGAACGGGAAGGCTTAAGACATCCAAAACTTATAGCAAGCTTAATTTAACTCATAAAAGGGCCTTTTATGGCTTTTGCTACATCACTCTGATATTAAAAATCTTAAACTTACATTAACATCACCTTCAATTCAAAGGAATAATATAATAGGAGTTATGGTTTAAGCAAAGCCAAATTCTTTTCTTTTCCTTTCCATATATTTCTTCTATTTTCTTTATTAAATCATATGTAAACTAAGCTTCCATAAAGTTGCCTTAGAATTAAGGTGTTAGTTCTTGACATACATCATTTTAATCTTATTACGTTATATATCATAATCATTAACATTTATTCCCCTATACATAATATAATTACTAGACATTGTGAAGGTAAATAATAACATAGAATACATAATAACCATATTTCTTAATCATATAAATTATCTTTACTAACATTAATAGATAAATAATTCAGGCAACAATGAGAAATAATTATAGTGCCTTGACAAATACATAATGCTTAACTTAAACCTTCTAGTTTCTACGCTTATTAACATCTTCATATAATCCTATCCTACAAAATAGCTTGTGTATGTGTAGGGGGTGAGTTCCTTATGGGAAACTCAATGAAGAATTCTATATGTCCTTATGCATGCTCACATGTCTTAATATGAATGTAACTCTGACTACATGGCACATCAACTACATACAATGTTTATATAACAAATCATTACACATACGTTAGTCAAGTCCATAGGAAACTCTACTTGATTTACTTTGTCTCACTTGCATAAGAGAGTTATCTCACTAACCACTCATTAGAGAGTTGCCTTACTAGTTGTGACATCATATCTTCATAATACTTAATATGACAATATTTAAATAATATTTGAATATCTTAATCAAATATCTTAATGTTATACTCTTGATATTCTACTTATATTATACTTAATATAATATTACAATTAAATATTATATATATATGTATGTATATGTATGTGTGTGTGTGTGTGTGTGTGTGTGTGTGTATGTATGCATATATGTATGTATATAAGTATATGTATATATGTATGAATGTATGTATGTGTGTATAAACATACATACATACACACACACACACATAGATATATACATACATACATACATACATACATATGTGTGTGTGTGTGTGTATATATATATATATATACACACACACATACACATATGTATGTATGTATGTATGTATATATATGTATATACACACACATATATGTATATATATGTATGTATGTATGTATATATATATGTGTGTATATACATACACACACACACACACACACAAATATATACATATATATATATATATCCATAAAAAAACATTAAAAAAAATATGAACCTTTTGCGAGAGATGCCATTCTCTGGGACAATCATTTGTTAACTTAAAATTTCATCTTATAATTCAAGGAATACAAAAAATAGTTAAAATGATAATAAAGGATCTTGATTGTATTTAATTTTTTTCCCTAAAATAATGGAATCCTTCTTTAACTGTCGAAGGAGCAATGTTGAGAACCCATCCAAAATAATGTCATCAGTCTTGAAACCAAAAAGGAAAGATGACATTGGCACCTTTGATAAAGTAAAAGAACTAAGAACAGTTGAAAGGTCGTAACAAAAAAGCATTATACCAGGCTTGTTGATAATCAAGGTGACTATAAGATTGGAGAAAAATGGCTTAGAAAAGTTTTTCTCAATACGGATACCTTGTTTCCATGAAGCTGTAGAAAGTATCTTAAGAATCTTACACTTAGAATAAGAAATCTTATGAGGGTCTTTTTCTTCCATAACATGTTCAATTTCAGCGGACTTGGAATAAATAAGAATAAATTTATAAAATATCCTTTTTTTCTTTGGTTAGGAGAGAAAGAAATAGGTTTTAGGAGGAAAGATGTTTTGGGCAACATCTAGGAAAGAGTCTACTAGAAGTTTTGGTTCAACATAACATTTTTTTAGCATTTCTTATTTTTGAAGATAAGCATAAGAGTCTTTTTTCAAGGCCTGAGGAAATGTTTTATTGGGGAATTAGGTCTCTTAAAATTTCTTAAAGAAGGTTTAGAATTAGAAGGACTAAGGTTAGAGGATAGCAGGGTTGTAACAAATGTAGTAGTAAAAGCATTTAGCAAATCAATAATTGATAATTTTTTATTGGGAGTGCCCATATCATAACTTTCAGATAAAAGAGCGAATCTATTTGAATTCAACTTTTTCCTTGCAAAAATTCTCTAGATATAAAATTAGGTAAGGAGTTTGAAATCCCTTTAATATATTCAATGTTAAAATCAAAATTACTTAAAATAACTTAACATCTAGCGAAAACTTGTTTTGAGATGAAGTTTTTAACATCCTTTTCTAAAACAAGCTTGGTTATTAAGTAGTCAATTCTTAAAACAAATTTCTTATTTACTAAATTATCTTCAAATTTTGTAACACATAAAACAAAAAATAGTAATTTTTTTTTATAGTAGAATACTTCCTTTGGGTATCATTCCAAGAGCCATAATGGTATCTGATTAGAGACTCATTGGTTATCCAATGTCCGAGGCATCAGTCTCGACTATGAGATAGGCATTAGGGTGAGGAATGACTAAGCAAGGAAGTTTTTTAACATTTTGTTTGATAGCTTTGACAATGTTGGTGTGTTCTAAAGATCATGCTAGAGCATTCTTCTTGAGACATCGAAATAAAGGCTTACAAAGCAAGCAAATGTCCTTATAGAAATCAACAACATAATTTAGACATCCTAAAAATCTTTATAATTAATTTTTATCCTTTATTTCATCTGAAACTTTATTTGCAAAATTAATAGCTCTATCAATAGGCTTAATATTACCTTAGAAAATAATGTGACCTAAATATCATACTCTAGTTTGAAAAAGTTTCATCTTTGGTGCAAACATTACTAATCCATTTATTTTGATCATATTGTAAAATTTCTTTAGATGAGAAAAGTGTTGATCAATATTTTAGGAAAAAATGAAAACATCATCAATATAAAAAAATTGAAAATACTTAACAACCTCTTAAATATCATTCATAATCCTTTAGAATTTTGAAGGATCATTCTGGAGACCAAATGACATAATAGATCTCTTTTATGTCAAATTTTGTGAATGACATAATAAATCTCTTCAGACCAAATAACATAATTTTATGTCAAATTTTGAAAATATATTATCATTATACAATCACTTTAACATATCTCTTTTATTAGGTATAATATACCCAATCCATTCAAGAACTTTGTTAAGAGGTTTATAATTAATAACTACGCTAGGAACTCCTCGTTCCTTTTCGGCTGCATTATTGACATAAAATATTAAACAATTCTAAGGAGATAAAGATTTTCGAATCAAACCTTTTTTGAGTAAATCATTTATCTCCTTGAGATAGTGGGCTTGTAGCTTTTCTTTCATATGAATAGCTCTAACTCTAGTGGGAATGAATTTTCATCAAAGTTCTTAACAGAAGGTAAAGTAACAATATGTTTCTTCCTATTCCAAAAAGCATTAGGAATAGTAGCACAAACATTATCTTGAAATAGTTTTTCAATTTCCTTTATTTTATTTTGAACATCAAGTTTATGCAATTGATCATCAATTCTTAAAATTTGAATTTCATTTGACAAAAAATTTATTTGTTTCTTTTTATGGTTAATAAAATTAACATAAGGGTAAATGGATGCTTCTTACAAAAAATTTATCTCTTTGGCAGAAATGGGAGATACAAATTTAAAATAGATTTCTTTTCCAAAAATGGTCTTAGTGATACCTTTTTTACTAACTCCAAAAGGATAAATAAGGGTAGTAAAAGGATTTTCTAAAATAACTCATGGTGTGAGGTTTTTAGCTAAGACAAATAAGGTTTTAAAATAGATTCCATCACATCAAATTTTAGAATTTGATAACTTATAATTAACATTTAATTTACCATCATTATTAGTGTAGAGTCTTTTTGTTGACTTTTTCATAATATATAGTGGGAATCAATCCTTCTTGGATGCAGTTCGTAACTGCACCAGAGTCAATTATAACAGTAGTAGTTAAATGAAAATCATTGTTAATAATAAGAGTAATAATAATAATAATCCATTTTTGACAATTTATCTTAGAAATAATTTTTAAAAACTTTTTAGTGGGCAAGTTATTAGCCATACCTAAAGGAAGAGAAAGGGTTAACTTATAATCGTTTGATGAGATAGCTTGAGAATGAGAAACTTGGCTTTGAACAATATTTGAAATCTGATACTTTGAAATTTCTTGTTTAATTAAATTGTTTTTGGTTTTTAGCTTTAAAATATCTTTCCTAATATTCTTTGTTTCTTCTTGTAACTCAATTATGGTTAGAGGAGAAGAAACTCTTTTATCAAATCTTTTGAAAATATCATTTAAATTATAGTTTTTAAAATTAATAGAGGAGAAACTATTTCTTTTAATTTTAAGAGATATTCTTTTTGAACTTTAGGATTTTCAATTTTTTCTATAACATAAAAAAAGAAGTCTAGTATCTTTTGTAATAACATTTAGAGTTTTTAAATTACAAACATAAGGACCTTCATAATCATAATCTTTTTTAAGTTCAGAAGAAATTTATTCGCTTGAAGATTGAATTGCAAGGATCTCATTAAACTCATCATTTTCACTTTCAAAAGAAGAGGAACTAGATAATAAAATATTAATCATTTGCTCTTTTAGTTTATTAGAAATATAAAGAGCATTGATTTTATCCTTCATAAAATATTGATTCTTAAAATGGCTGAATCTTTCACATTTAAAGCATACAAGAGCCACAAATTGTTTTTTAAGAGAAGATTTTCTTTTCATGACTCCTTATTTTTTGAAGAAAAGGGTTTTAAGGAAATGTGTTTTGAAGACTTATAATATTGATCATTAAAATAAGACCTTATAGATTTCTTAAAATTCTTTTTCTTTGAAAATTTTTGTTTATTTTTAGCAGAAGGAAGGGTTGTTTTTTTTATAAGCATATTGAGCACAAAAAGTACCTAATTCCTTCCTACTATCATGCAATTCAGATGTTAGATTAGCATTTAACTTAAAATATGTGCAAAGTACAAGTCCTTCATTATTAATACGATTGATAATTTCGCCATAGTCACTTAAAAACTTATTTCTAGCCCACAAATCATAAGTGATCTCTAGCAATAAATTATAAGTATCCAAATTATGTAAAGGTCATTAATCTAACATAACCTATCTTCCAAATAATATTATAATCCTTTTGTCACATTATATCTCAATTGGACATAAGACATGAATCATGTCATTCTTAAATCTCTAAGTATACTAATGTAAAATGACATTGATAATTTTTATCAATCTATTTACGCTTTGCCATACAATCTCTTTAGTCCAACTCATTAAAGGGCCCAAAGATATATTTCTCATAAATACATGAGGGACAAATTCCTTCTTAATCACTCTTATACTTCTATATGATTTGCTTCATGTCTAATATTAGTCTATATAATCAACCTATTAAATATAATATTGGACAGTATTAAAACACAAAATTTATCATATTGGAATTTATGTTGATTTTCAGGTCAGATGATTAAGTTAATACTATTACATGAGAATTACTTATGACAGCTTATCCATGTAGTTTTCTTATAACGAATAGGTCCAATATAATGTTTTCAAAATATTTATCTATATGTTTGAATTAATATCACATATTTATTACCAGTAAAACATAGTCATCAATCAAAATACATATAGTCTTCATTTATTATTATTCTAACAATAATCACTGATTAGTAATAATTTAGAATAAAATTTTTTACATCTAAGGGTTTTATTATAAAGTCACATACTTGATGATTTTTGGTAAAATTAATTATTTATGGAATTTATCATTTATCTATAAATAAAATATAAAAGTGATATTTAATAAAAATGCAACTTTGACATTATTATCATAAGAAAAAAAATATCTATTACAAAAATCAACTTAGGGCACATTACTAACTGCATCACACCTGCTTTCTCTCTCTCTCTCTCTCTCTCTCACTTTGAAGTGCAGAACATCTATCTATACTTATATTTCTCAACTCTAACCTTCTCTTTTTATGCATATCAATTCATGCTTTTATCATACTTGTGCTTTTTCCTTCTCTTTTACTATTCCTTTCTCCATTTCATATATCATAATTTCATAAAATATTGTCATCATTTTTGGCAGAGTCTCCATTGTTTTTGGACTAATCTTTTGTACAAAAAAACATACATATAATAATCACATCCCTCAAGGCATTAGTCCATAACATAAATAATCAATTGCCCATCTAGGGCCTATATATCAATCACATCCATCATATTGTTTCTTCCATATGTCATAACATTATTTAATAATCATCAATAAATTCATTTAAACTTTAATCTTATTAACATAAGCCTAAACATACATATTACAAATAACCATGTAATAACATAATCTTATCATAAAAATGTTTTGTTGTTGGGGTACATTAAAAAACAAGCTATACTTAAATTTCATGAATTCAAGCATAACTATATGTACAACAACTCTATATATTTAGTACGCAAAGCTTCACATCATTAACAAATATAGCATATCAATGTTGAATGCAGAATTCTAACTCAATGGAGATTGATAAAAAGAGAAAAAAAATCTTGTATCTTTCAAATCATAGCTAAATATCATTATGTAGTTCTCATCATTCTATCATCTCTCATCTTTGTTTATCTTTCTAAGCTTAAAGTTCTAAACATGCAAATCTTTGCTCTGACACCACAATGTCATGACTCGAATTTTGAGCCGTGTTGGCATTAAGAAACATAAAGATTTAAGAACTTTAGAACTCATAGCAAACCCAATATAACTTATAGAAAAACCCATTATGGCTTTCACTATGTCACTCTAATATTAAAATCTTAAACTTACATTAACATCATCTTGAATTCTAAGGAATAAAATAATGAGAGTTATGGTTTAAACAGAGCTAAATTCTTTTATTTTCCTTTCCACATTTTTCTTTTATTTTCTTTCATGACATGAATAATATAAATAAGCTCCCATAAACTTGTCCTTAGAATTAAGGTGTTCATCCTTGACTTACATCATTCTATTATATTATAAATCATAATTATTAACATTTATTCCTTATATACATAATATATTACTAGACACTATGTAGATAATTCAGAATATATAATATATAATAATCATATTGCTTAGTCATATAAATAATATTTACTAACATTAATACATAAATAACTTATGCATCTACAAGAAACAATTATAGTGCCTTAACATATGCATAATGCTTAACTTAAACCTTCAAACTTCTGTCCATGTTGACATCTTCATATAAACCCATCCTACAAAAGAGCTTATATGTGTTAGGGGGTGAGTTCCTTATAGTAAGAAATTCTATATGTCATATGCATGCTCACATGCTTTTATATTAATGCATCTCTAACTACATGATATATCAATAGTATATAACATTTGCATAGCAAATCATTACAAATATGAGTATTCAAGTCCACGGGAAACCCTACTTGGATTACTTTTTCTTTCTTGCACAGGAGAGTTGTATTATCAGCCATACTCATAGGAGAGTTACTTCACTAGTAGTGACAACATATCTTACATAAGAGAGATGCCTCATTAGTCATGCTTATGGGAGAGTTGCCTCATCAACTATGTCATGCATGCATATCGTTTCATTCATTTTGTATATATTATAATCTTTGTATAGCTAGTTATGACCTTTTAAGTTCCCACTTCATCCTTAAGCTATCTTTGCTTCACATGAAATTTAACATAACATGTATATCATGCCATTTCATTTATCCATAAAAATGTATTAACTTTTATATTAACATGATGCATGTATATATAGGACATTAAAAATCATAATAAAACCCCTAACTTAATATTGCTAATCCATAATTGCTTAACTTTTCTTTTGACTTGATCTTAGCATCACACACTTATATCATGTGAATACTAAAAGAACAAAGAGTTATCTAAACTCATCCATAAAATATATTATGTACATAAATTAAATTATTTTTGGCCAAAAAGGCCTATAAGGACATTAAACATAAAATTTTCCCAAACTTGCAATTTAGTCCAAAAACTATATTTACATATAGAACTTCTACCGTTTAGGTCCATTATCTATATAAAATCTTAAACCTTTAATTTAAACGTCCATTATCATCCATTACCATCATTTATAAGGTAGAGCATTCAGTCGGTTAGGTTCAAACTGAACTGAAATGTTAAAAATCAAATAGATCGATTTAGTGTAAACTAAAACTGAACTGACCTAAAATTAAAGAAAAATCGAAGTAAACTGAAATCGAATAAAATCAATTTGGTTTGGTTTGATTTTCGATTTTGGGCTCTCAATAGGCTTTAATTGTGATAAATTAGTTTGCTTTTTTTAAAAAAAATCTTATATAGACTTTGAATGTTAGCATTTGAATAACTTATTTTTACTTTTTTGAGCTCAAATTAAAAGACAACTAAAAAACCCACAAATTAATATCTATCACTTTCCTAAAAATCAAACAAAAATATATACAACCTGTAAATTCATCATATAGTATTAAGCAATAGTTGCAAATACTATTACAAATTCATCACATACTGAACAATATATTCTGAAATACATATCACCTGCTACAAATACATACAACCTGCTATAGAAAATGCATCATAAGTTCATTGAAACAACACAAGTTCATCACATGTTCAACATAAATTCAGAAAACATTGACACTGTGAATTGCAAATAAGTCTTCAAACATGAATTCTGAAAAGTTTAGCTACAACTTCCACTCTATTCAAGCTCATCTAGTTGAATTCAAGCTTTGCATAAATAAAAAATAAGTTCAAAGATAAATAATAATAGCTCTACAACACCTTTTAATTAATGAAATTTCAGAAAAATAAATTACAACTTCGTATACTGAAATTATACACTTTATATAATGAAATTCAACTAACTATTCTACAAAATTCTGCAATGACATAAAATTTTGCAAAATTCTGCAATATTCAGCTAAAAATTATGCAAAGACACAAAATACTCTATAATACTGAAATATTTTGAAAAATTTTATTCAATTAAGGACAAAATTCTACGAAATTTCAAACAAACAGAATATTCCAATAAAGAAAGAATAATAATAAAATTCTAAATATTTCAATAAAGAGAAAAATAAATATAATATTTCAAATATTCTACAAAAATTCCTTGTAATCCACTAAATTCAATAGCAATAATTCATGAGTCTACAATATTTTCAATAGCAATAATTCATGAGTCTACAATATTTTCAATAGCAATACCTTGTAAACCTGGAAAATCAAAATTTATAAAGATCAACCTCAAATCAAAGAAATAATATGCAAGTAGAAAAATGCAAATACGCTAAAAAAGTAGAAATACGATTCAAGAAAAGAATAGGCAACATCATTTGATGATGCATTATCAACCGTAATAGTGATCACTTTATCAATGCCCCTATCAAGCAAACATCTTTTAATTTTCCTTCCAATATCCCTCCCTTTATGACTAGAAATAGGATAAAAATTTAAAATTTTTTATGCAATTTCCAATTATCATCAATATAATGGGTCATGAGACATGTGATTGATTTTTTGCAAAGAAGACCATGTGTCCGTAGTCAAACATATCCCTTGATTTGTGCATCTTAATGAGCTCTTTAATTTATTTTTTCATTTATGTAAAGCTCAAAACAATCCCTAGATATTGTCCACCTTGATGGAATCTTAAATCTAGGGCATGCAATAGACATAAAGTATCTAAATCCCTTCCCATCAACAAACTTAAATGGCAGTTCATCAACAATTGTCATAAAAACTAAAGCTTTTCTTATAGCTTCTTGATCAAATTTCCAAAGAACTCCTCCCTCTCCAACAATACACTTAGTGGCCGATTGATAATTTGGTTAGGTTTGTCTAGAATTTATACTATAAAGGTGCTTGTTGCACACAATAATATGACTTTTCAATGAGGTAGTACCATTTTTCTTAGAATCACTAAAATTCGCCCTATCACAATAGTTGCACCTAACTTTAGCCTCACCATCTTCAGACAAAAATCTAGTAAAATGCCCACATACCTCTGATCTTGGATGCATTTGTTTTCTCTTTCCTTTCTAGGTTGTTGCTCCTTTTGAAGTTGCTACAGTACTTTTTTGACAAGTAGGCTAAGATTGCCAGTCTGTCTCTTCATTCTCTGTTTGATTACATGTCTCACCTTTAATAGACATATGAAAAAAAAAATACACGAGTATTACAACAATATGCCTTTGCTATGTTAATACACACATGCGCACACACACACACACACACATAAGTATTACAACAATTAAATAACATATATAATCTTGAAACCTCAAATCAATCACAGTTTACTAAAACAAATTCCCAAGTGAAAAGAACAATAGCAAAAAATGTAAATATAATGAAACACAAAATGATCCTACATAAGTATATATTAAGATAAAATGAACACTGATAGTATATATTAAAACAAAAAATGATTATGCAAAAGTATATATTAAAATAAAATGAACACTAATAGTACATATTAAAACCAAAAATCACAGTTTACGAACACAAAACATTGTTCATACAAACAACAATAAATAATCATGCATAATTATTTTTTATTTGCAAAGAAAAAAAAAGCAACTGACCACTAAGAGTAAAAATTGAAAACTGACAAAATTTTGAGATTAAAATAAGACAAGAATTAGAAGGAAAATAGATGATAGAGATTATTTTATTTTGATAGTGAAAATCATTAATTATCAAGTGGTTATAAAAATATAGTTTTCAGACAAGGAAAGGAAACCAAGTTTGTGTCCTAATACTTAACTAAAACAAAATCTCATTCAAGTCAATATTTTCAGTAAACTATATTTGCAACAAAAAATCAGTGGTGAACTTAAATTAAAACAAGAATAGTACCATTAGATGGAAAATATGGTGAGCTAAGACCGGACATGCTTGAGACTGTAGATCGAAGGTTAAGGAGCTTGAAACTGAAACTAATGAAGATCAAAGTTGTCGAGATAATGAAACTGATGAACGAAGAAAGAATGAACGGATTAAGAATAAATGAGAAATCAAGTGTTTAGAAGAGATGAGATATAACTTACTAGCTTAGAGGTGAATGGTTAAGAGCAAATGATGGACTCCATTCGCTGTAGAAGATCAATAGGGAGGACTCACAATCGCAGTAGGAAAAAGGGGAGGGGGGTGTTTACGACACAATAGAATGAGAAGAAATTAGGGCATAACATGTAAAATATATGTATAAATATACCTCATGAAAACAACGTAGTATTATTAATCAATTTTTTCGACTTATTCGGTTTTCTCAATTTCAAACTGAACTAAAATTTGAAAATTGAATTTCTCTAACAGAATAGACCGAATTCCATTGGTTCGGTTCGGTTTGGTTTTGCTCATCCCTAATGTCCATAATTCAAGCCCATAATAGATTGGAATGATTAGCAAAGGTGGACATTTGGGGTGTGGAAATCGGTTAGATTTTTTACTAAAATCAATAAAATCAAATTTTTTTATTTTTTAAACCGAATAAACTAAAATTTTTTGAAAAAATCAGATTAATAAAGCTCGATTTAACCAAACTTTAAAGACATACAAACCAAATCGAATCGAACCTTTAAAATTTCAATTCCATTTTATTTAACTAAATTACATGTATTTTAAATTTGATTTTATTAAAATTGGTTTAATTTAATAATAACTTCAATTTTTTGGTTTTTAATATAAAAATTGAACCGAAACTGAAAACCAAATTTTTTAAAATGAAAATCAAACTGAACCAAATTGACTAAATTAAATCAATTCGATCAACTTTTTCAATTCAATTCAGTTTTCGCTCACCTTTGTGAAAATTTGTTTAAGCGCAGGTCTTTGAGTTCAATTTTGAGCATGTGGTGTGATTAGATATCTGCATGTGGTGGGGTCAGATGTCTCATAAAAATATAATAGATTAGTGTTAATATTAATAGAAAATGAGAAATTATAATAAAAATTTTTATTAAAAAGAACTCACTGTGTTTAATGAGATTTAAATATGAAATTATAGAGTCCCGAAGCATCATTCTTTAACCACTCAGATTATGAAATCACTTGCCTTTGAGTTCAATTTCGAGTCTTGCATTCTATTTGAGCTTGAATGGTGCGAACCGAAACCCTTCGATATGTCTAGATCGAAGTGAAAGGTTCTGATAATTTTTTTTTTAAAAAAAAGTAATTTAAGTTTTATAAATACGGATGATTTAAATTATTTAAACATAATGTATAAAATACTTCAGCTCAACCTTAACCGAATCATGTGGGAATTTATGTATTTTGGATGACAAATTAGTTCGAATTCGAGTATTATGATGTTTGACTCGAATACCACATCAATCTAATTGAGTGTTAAATTGATTATTTATATTTAGAGTGTAAATAGGTTTATTTCCAAATTTATTGAATTTTAAGCTATATTAACTTTGAATCACATTTTTTTCGTATATATTTGGATTTAATTATTTTGAATTACAGATAGATTGAGTCAAGTAAGCATATTAAGATGCAGAAAAAAAAAATTTAAATTGAATCAAATTTCAAATCAAATCAATTCAGATCATTTATAATGTTAATTTTAAATAAAAAATGATATTTAATTTTAATCATTTAAATATATTAAAATCAAATTATTTCAAACCAAATTAACATTGATCATTTTAGATGAATCTATGAATTTAGTAAAATTTGAATTTGATCTTAAATTTTCGAGGAAAAAACTTATCTTTATTTACATTAGCTAGTCCCACAGTTTTACTTAGAGAGATTTATCGATAATAATCATGTAAGATATGTCTAACACTTGTGCAATTATTCACTGTCTTTGAGCTTATTAGTTGGTGAACTATGAAAAAAACAAATCAACAAAGCTTTTGGATAACTGAAGTGAAAATAATAAGAGTTCGAGGAGTTTAAAACAAAAAAAAAAAAAAATGAAGCATAAATGAAGAACTCACGGTTTAGAATCTAAAACCTTATAATATATTAGAAAGTTTATTATGACATTTGGAATGTTATTTCATAAGAATTTACATATGATTTCTACTACATCAAATGTTTTGAAGTTGACCATAATTGTCTAAATTTGCAAATGAATATTTAAATTTGCGACAATAAACTCAGTATATATATATATATA